>CM056051.1:498597136-498844636 GCA_029574335.1 Rana kukunoris | reverse complement strand
GTAGGGATGGTGTTCTTGGGATGGTACTCATCATTCTTCTTCCTCCAAACACGGTTAGTGGAATTATGACCAAAAAGTTCTATTTTGGTCTCATCTGACCACATGACTTTCTCCCATGACTCCTCTGGATCATCCAAATGGTCATTGGCAAACTTAAGACGGGCCTTGACATGTGCTGGTTTAAGCAGGGGAACCTTCCGTGCCATGCATGATTTCAAACCATGACGTCTTAGTGTATTACCAACAGTAACCTTGGAAACGGTGGTCCCAGCTCTTTTCAGGTCATTGACCAGCTCCTCCCGTGTAGTCCTGGGCTGATTTCTCACCTTTCTTAGGATCATTGAGACCCCACGAGGTGAGATTTTGCATGGAGCCCCAATCCGAGGGAGATTGACAGTCATGTTTAGCTTCTTCCATTTTCTAATGATTGCTCCAACAGTGGACCTTTTTTCACCAAGCTGCTTGGCAATTTCCCCGTAGCCCTTTCCAGCCTTGTGGAGGTGTACAATTTTGTCTCTAGTGTCTTTGGACAGCTCTTTGGTCTTGGCCATGTTAGTAGTTGGATTCTTACTGATTGTATGGGGTGGACAGGTGTCTTTATGCAGCTAATGACCTCAAACAGGTGCATCTAATTTAGGATAATAAATGGAGTGGAGGTGGACATTTTAAAGGCAGACTAACAGGTCTTTGAGGGTCAGAATTCTAGCTGATAGACAGGTGTTCAAATACTTCTTTGCAGCTGTATCATACAAATAAATAGTTAAAAAATCATAAATTGTGATTTCTGGAATTTTTTTTTTGGATTATGTCTCTCACAGTGGACATGCACCTACGATAACAATTTCAGACCCCTCCATGATTTCCAAGTGGGAGAACTTGCAAAATAGCAGGGTGTTCAAATACTTATTTTCTGCACTGTATGTCTCTGTGCACACTTTTGTGTTCACTTTATGGCTTTGGATTTATCCCATCTCATTTATTTCCTCTCATCCTCTTTTCAGTTCCTAAGCAGCTCAGATGGTATTTTGTGGCTGTCAGATATCACATATCATGGTGGTGGATGGGGTGTCCAATACACTTATGCCGCGTACACACGATCACTTTTTGTGATGAAAAAAAATGACATTTTATGTGACGAAGCAAAACGACGTTTTTCAGACTTCATTTTCCAAACGGCGTTGCATACACACCATCGTGATGTACCACAGGGCACATCAGGGCACGGGGCACATCAGGGCACGGGGCACATCAGGGCACAGGGCACATCAGATCACATTAGGGCACATAGAATATCAGGGCACATAGCATATCAGGGCACAGGGAACATCAGGGCACATAGTACATCAGGGCACGGGGGACATCAGGGCACATAGCACATCAGGGCACAGGGAACATCAGGGCACATAGTACATCAGGGCACGGGGGACATCAGGGCACATAGCACATCAGGGCACGGGGCACAGGGCACATCAGGACACGGGGGACAATAGGGCACATAGCACATCAGGGCACATGGCACATTATTGGGCACATCGTTTACCAACCAGCATGCAGAGTAACGCAGGAAGCGTGTGTAATCATTCTCATGTCGGCCTCTCCTCTCTTCTCGTCCATCCCAGACGGCGTCACAAGCAAATGGGGATGGACGAGTAAAGAGGAGAGGGCCGCCAGGGAGCAAAGTGACATAAGAGAGAACTTATTACACACGCTTTGTGCGCTACTCTGCATGCTGGCTAAGTCTCGATCTACCTGTCAGGCGCCAGCTGTCGGCGATTGACGGGTAGATCGCCGCGAACCTCCGATGCAGATTGGGCGGCCGCTGTAACCGGTCCACTGAGCACTTTATCCCACCGGGAAACTCCCAGTAGTCCCGTTGGCCAGTCCTTCCCTGTCCCCTGTTGCCGCGGCACCGGTGCAGCCCCTGCACCCACTGCTGCCCCGAGGCCTGGCCTCGATGGCCTTGTCTGGAATCTGGCCGTGTATAGATCATGATGTAGCCCTAGCCTCTGTTGAATGGGCATTAGTAGGGACAGATCTAAATATGGAACATATCAATTTCCTTTAGAGGGTTTTAAGTTCTGTTTGCTTAATAATTATTTTTGGTTCAATTTTATCTACAGACACATGGTGTTGCTATGGGTGCCCGGTTCGCTCCCAGAGTGGCCAATCTTTTTATGGCCCACTGGGAGGAGGATGTTATTTTTCGGAATCGCCCACCACAGTTGTCTTGTTATAAGAGGTATATAGATGATTTAGTGAGGATATGGGAAGGAGATGCCCAGTCTGCAGTCATTTATGAACAAATTAAATGGCAATACCAAAAATATTAGGCTTACTTGGACTGTAGCTAAACAACAGATTACCTTTTTAGATTTAGAAGTTTTTAAGAAAGATAACTGTTTTCATACTAGAAACCATTTTAAAGCCACTGATCGCAGTGCATATATTCCACTAAATAGTTGCCACCACCAGCTGTGGTTGTGCAATATTCCGAGAGGTCAGTTCATTATGCTCCGACGCAATTGTTTGTCGGAAGAGGAATTTTTATCCCAGTCCCATGTTTTAGCCACTTGTTTTAGAAAGAAAGTTATTCATATTCGGCGATTAGTCAGGAAATAGAAAGGGCAAGAGTTACTGATAGAAGCACTATTGTGGCAGACAAGATAGTGAGTTCCACCAGTAAGGTGGCCACTAATGTATATAAGATGGTAATGGATTATAGCATTCAATACAAGAAGTTTGAGAAAATTGTAGCTAAACATTGGCCCATCTTGAAGTATGAAGTAAAGACAGGTATTTGCACCCACTTCCGGCCAATGGGTAGACTGGGGGCAGGACGTCAGATATCCTCCCCCCCTCCATTGTGTTCTGGGAAACACACAGCTCCCAGAACACAGCGGGAACCAGTCAGCACGGTGCAGCGCGACTCACGCATGCGCAGTAAGAAACCGGGGATGGCGTGGGGCAGCAGAGTGACAAACGATCACTCATCCTCTGCTGCGGACGGCTCTGGACTCCAGGACAGGTAAGTGTGCTGATCTTAAAAGTCAGCAGCTGCAGTATTTGTAGCTGCTGGCTTTTAATATTTTTTTTTTCAGGGGACATCCGCTTTAACATTCTACTTTAACCTCTTGGCACCAGCCGTATACAAATTTGCAGCCTCTTGGCGTGTGGGCCGCATATTTGCGTTCATTAGTGCAAATACAGCTATGCTGAGAGCGAACATCCTGCGCACTCTCAATTTTTTTTTATCGAAAAAACACACTCAAAAACTTCACCCGGTCCCAAAAATATTTGCATAACATAAAGAGGTGACACAAAAAGTGCAACGGGTGTACACAAGCCCTCTAAATTCAGAGGGCCTTGCCTGAATCCCCCGGGGCATTAGGCTCCAGACAGGGAAAAGGTTACTTAAACCTTAAAGGGCCAAAAGCCAGCCAAACAACTTGAAAACCAGCATTCAATTAACATTTGCAGCCAGTAGCGGCAGTGCTGATCTGTTTACAATCTAAGATCCCTGACTCAGTATATTTGTATCTCCTCCCTATTTCCTCTTTCATGTTCTCTTTTTTTTTTGTCCTCTCTCCTTTTGTTACATTTCCAGTTTATAGTGTCCTCAATCCCTGTTTATCGTTCACTCTCAGTTTCCCACCCTTCCTTCTTTTGAGTCAATATGTCACCTACATTCTTATAACATGACCATGTTTTTCATGCCATACAGTATTATATTTTTTTGGATAAGTATAAGGTGTCATGGGTTAATCACCATTTTTTGTCTTTAACCACTTCCATACCGCGCCTATTCTGGCCATTCTCTCCTTCATGTAAAAATCATATTTATTTATTTTTGCTCGAAAATTACTCAGAACCCCCAAACATTATATATATATATATATATATTTTTTTATCAGACTCCCTAGGGAATAAAGTGGCAGTCATTGCAACTTTTTATCTTGCACGGTATTTGCGCAATCATTTTTCAAATGCCTTTTTTTGGAAAAACGGTTTATTGAATTAAAAAATAACAAAACAGTAAAGTAACCCATTTTTTTATATAATGTGAAAGATGATGTTATGCCAATTAAATAGATACCTAACTTGTCACGCTTTAAAATTGCACACACTCATGGAATGGAGCCTAACTTCGATACTTAAAAATCTCCATAGACGACGCTTAATTTTTTTTTACAGGTTACCAGTTTAGATTTACAGAGGAGTTCTAGTGCTAGAATTATTGCTCTCGCTTTAACGCACGCGGAGATACCTCAAATGTATTTACATATGTGGGCGGGACTTACGTGCGCGTTCGCTTCTGAGCGCAAGCTACTGGGGACAGAGGCATTTACATATTTATATATATATATATTTTTTTTTTACCCTTTAAAAAAAAATCCCTTGTAATAGGAATAGTGTGTGACAGCAGGGCCATCTTAATGCAAGGGCACTCCTGGCACTGCCTAGGGGACCCAGGTACATGGGGGCCCCTACAATAATCGTGCATTACATCATACTTGCCAACTGTTCCGGATTTGCTGTGGCAGTCATGCTTTTTACTAAACTGTCCCGATATGGTAGTGTCCTGGGAAGCATCCCAGAACCTACACTGTGCCCTCCTGACTACCCCCCTTCCCTGTACTCTGCCCTTTGTGTTGACTAGCCTTTGATTTATAGAATGTTTTCCTTTTTGTAAAATCGGTTTTATTGAAAGTACTAACGAATATATGCTTAATTTTATCAACTATTTTTACTGTATTACTTAAAAGTAGGAGCGTAAATTGGGGCAAGCTGGAAGGGGCCCCAGTGCATTACTTTTCCCAGGGGCCCTGTGTGACAGGTCCTCTTTATGGAGAGATGCAAGGTCAATAAGACCATGAGATCGGTGGAAAAAAAAATCACTGATCTCATGCTTTCAGACACGATTGCGGCTTTATTTACTTCTGAGTACCTGGGCATGATGTCATAACGTCGCGCCCGGCCTTCGGTGGTCATAGAGATGACCGGTGACCATCTGGTCACCAGAAATCTCTATACTCTTCATTTGGCGGCGGCCGATTCGTTCTATGGGCCTCCGATGGCACGGGAGAGCTCAGAGATGCACCGGATAGCGGCGGGAGGGGGGAGTCCCCTGCTGCCGCCTGTAAGAACGATCAATCGATTATTCTTATGAATCGCCGCCTGAAAAAAAAGGTATCTGAATGTCCTAAGGTAGGGAAGTGGTTAAATGAATGAATGAATAAATGACTTGTATAGCGCAACGCATGCAAACTGAATCGCCTTTTTCCAGCCAGAGTCTGCTTGGCTGGTGCGGTAATTTTTACCCTGTAGGATCTTGACACGCTAGTGTTAAACCCTTCATGATGGAGGATAAAACAGTTTTTCCACTTTGGCACGTGCTATGTGTTATGCATTAGGAAAATAGTAAATAATGTAGCTGTGTAATTCTTGCTATCACCTACCACCAGACTAATGCCGCGTACACACGGTAGTTTTTTTGTCTTGTAAAAAACTTTGGTTTTTGTGATGAAATAAAACAACGTTTTTAAAACTTCATTTTAAAAAAGGATGTTGCCTACACACCATCGTTTTCTAAAAAAAGGTCTTGCAAAGCGTGGTTACGTACAACACGTACGACGGCACTCTGTTCCATTCAAGCTTGCGTCATAACTTGCTTCCGAGCATGCGCAGGTTTAAAAACGTTTTTTTAAACGTTGTTTTATCCCACACATGATCATTTTTTATGACACAAAAAACAACATTTTGAAAAACAATTTGTTTATGGCCAAATGGGAGGAGGATGTCATCCACCCAGAGGACACTCCTCAGGTAGTCCTCTGGGCAAGATATATAGATGACATTCTCCTCCTATGGGCTGGTGAGCTTTGTGACTTGACTGACTTAATTGTGTGCCTCAATTCCAATGACAGGGGGATACAATTGAAATATGAGGCCAGTCAATCCAGTGTTCACTATCTTGATCTAAAGATCGAAATTAGGGATAATAAATTTGTTACCTCTACATATTTTAAAGACACTGGGCCAGATTCTCAAAAGAGATACGCCGGCGTTTCGTAGGAAACACCGTCGTATCTCTGTTTTTTTTACTGGGTATCTATGCGTGTGATTCCTAGAATCACTTACGCATAGATACAGTGAAGATCCGACATGTGTAAAACAATTACACTGTCGGATCGTAGATGTAATGACATCGCTGGCCGCTAGGTGGCCTTTACGATGATTTCTCATTTGCCTATGCAAATGAGCCTAGTCCGACGATTCCCGAACCTTTTTTTACGCCGCCCCGTCGTCGTTTACGTTGTTTCCGTACGTGTAAGTTTACCCCTGCTATATGAGGGGTAACCTTATGAAGTTCCGTTGTTGCCATGTTAAGTATGGCGTCAGGTCAGCGTCGTCTTTTTCCGTCGGTTACGTTGTTTTACCAAGTCGTTCGCGAATAGGGATTTACGTAAACGACGCTCACATCGGTTTCATTCACTTTTTCCGACATGAGCTGGAGCATGCGCACTGGGCTATTCTTGAGGCCGGCGCATGCGCAGTTCGATCGACGCGGGGGCGCGCTTAATTTAAATACAAGCCCCCCCTTGAATTACGCGGGGATACGCAGAGCCATTTACACTATGCCGATGCAACTTACGGAGCAAGTGCTTTGGGAATACGGCACTTGCTCTGTTAAATTGCAGTGGCGTAGTGTAAATGGCTTACGCTACGCCAGCGGCAATTCTACGGGAATCTGGCCCACTGACCGCAACTCATTCATCCCCGTAGACAGCTGCCACCACGAACCGTGGCTTAAAGGAGTTCTTAAAAGTCAATACCTTAGGCTGAAGCGTAACTGCTCTGATCCTCAGGAATTTCATATTCAGGCAAGGGTACTTACGGAACGGTTTCTAGAGAAGGGGTATTGCCAAGTATCCTTACAGGGGTCTCTTGATCAAGTTCTTGCAATAGATAGGAACGACCTATTACATGATAAAGCAGCCAGGGAAGGAAATAAGTTCCCTGAAGGGGTACCCTTCATCACCACTTATTCAATCCAGCATAGAGCTATCACCCATCTTGTAGGAAAACATTGGCACATAGCCATGAGTGACCCCGTGCTGAAGGATATTTTGCCTCAAAAACCTTGGGTAATCTTCAAAGGGGTACAGTCCTTGAGGAACAAAATATCGGCCAATGTCATTGACCCTTCTCTTAAAAGATCAGGTTTCCTTTTCGACCACCTTAAGGGTTACTATAGATGTGGACGATATCGAGTTTGTGCCTTGAATTCCAACAGACAGAGGTGTGTCAGATCTTTTATCTCTACAGCAACTGGTAAGGAATTTAAGATTGGACCGTGCATCACCTGTGCCTCTTTAGGCGTAGTGTACTTGGTACAATGCCTATGCGGCCTACAGTATGTGGGCAGGACAGGAGGGCTTTTCAGAAACGGGTGAATGAACACATCACTAACATCCTGTCTGGGTTCAAAAACCATTCCGTTTCAAATCATTACAGACTGAAGCACAAAAAGGATTGCTTAGGGATTGATAAATATAAATCGCATTGGAGAGGAGGAAACATGATGCGGGAAATCTCACAGATGGAGATGGGCTGGATATTTCGCCTCAAAACCTATACACTGTTTGGTTTAAATATAGAAACAGACATTAATGCGTTTATTAATAATGCTTAAGGCGCGCCTATTGTCAAAAGCACACATGGAGGCAGGTGTATATATATTTTTTTCTATATATTTTCTCCACATTTGGAATTTTTTATTTTTTATTTTTGCATTACTTATTCACTTTTTAATGTAATTACAATTCATTTTTATTTAAATTTTTGACACTAGGGTCACGGTTGAGTGACTCTCTCTCTGACGGCTTCACATAGGAGGATTGGAGTTTTTCCCACTCTTGTGTTGGAGAAATTCAGAATTCAATAATTTGGATTACATAATTCAGGAGCACGATCACCAGAGGGGTAGGTCCCCTTAATAACCAACACATAATAAAATCAATTTTGTTTATTCAGAATTCAAACTTTTTGCACCCACGGACCCATACCCCCTTATGGGGTGTGGATCCATTAATCTAATAACTTTATAAGTAAGTAGTAATATAATTTGCCACTGTAAAAAGGTTTTAATTAAAATAAAACTGTTAGATGGATACACACATAATTTTTTCTACCATAGTAATAATTCGTAGAGTATAGACATGGTGAGACCCATTTTATGGAGTATGCATCTAAAGTTCCCAGCCATTCCTCCTGTCTCTCGGGATACTGGATACAATACACCCAGAATTTGCATTTTAGCGGTATATACTAGTGATCTCCAATAAATTACCACCTTATTTGGTGAGCTTATGGCATATTCATCTTTTAGTGACTGTTTGACCATTTAAGTAAAACTATGACCGAATGAATCCGTTTGAATAAACTCTTAGTAATACATTTATCATCCACCACTAATATAACTCTATGGGCCAGATTCAGGTAGAGTTAGGCTGGAGTATCAGTGATACTCCAGCCTAACTGTCACTTTGAGCCAGCGTTTTTGTTTTCTGTAACCAGAAAACAAGAAACGCCGGGTTGGAGTTCCTATACGAGCGGCGTAATTGTATTACGCCGTCGTATCGGAACTTCAATTTTAAAAATGGCGCGCTGGGCGTTCCCGCTGATTAACGCCGAGAATATGTTAATCAGCGGGAATCGGAAATTCATGATCGTATTCGGGCGCGACGCAGTGACTTTCCGACGTTTCCGTAAGAGATACGTGGCGTAAAGATAAAGCAGCCCCCTAGTGGAGTATCCTATGTTAAGTATGGCCGTCGTCATCGCGTTGCAAAAAAAAAAATTTGAGTCGTTTGCGTAAAACGTCCGTGAATGGGGATTGACGTCATTGACGTTCCCTGAAAGAATTTGGAGCATGAGCACTGACAGTCGACGCATGCGCAGTACGTTCGCCGCGGGATCGCGCATAGTTAACATAATACACGCCCCCTACCCGCCCAATTTGAATTCCGCCGGCTCATTTTCGCTACGCCGCCGCAACTTTAGGAGCAAGTGCTTTGTGAATAACAGTACTTGCTCCTAAAGTTACGGCGGAGTAACGTAAATGAGAAACGTTACTCCAAAGTAAAGAAGCGCCCATCTACCTGAATCTGGCCCTATGTGTATAAATAAGAAACTTTTCACTGTAGTTTCCAACACACAAGATAGATGGCGGTAGGGATCTACCGCCACGGTAATGAAACAAGAAGGATGTCTTGTGCCAGACAGTTCTTCCTTTGTTCTCTCTTGTCTTTTTCCCAGTTGTAGCTAGTATGCATATTATAGGACTTTGCCCAATTGCATTACTACTATTAATGCTGGAGAATGTTATTTAAAAAAAATATAGAAAACTAATTTTTAAAAACATCTTTTAACAACTTCATTTATTTGTTTGCCCTACGGTGTTATGCCGCACTGTCCTAGTATGGGCAACCCTTACCATATCTAAGATGGCGCTCTTGGATCCATTGTGCAGCTTTTCACAATAAAGCGGCGGGTCTACTTATAAGATAATTCACTGTGAAGCCCTACCCCCATTGATAAAGTCCTATGAGTGACGAAACGCGTCTAGGAGGCTACGCAGTGACGTCACCATGCTGAGGAGGAGGGCTCCTTACATGCCAGCCGGCAATGTTTGTACTTATATGCTGAAATTACTGCTCGTTTGTGAGTATATTTTCTATTTTTAAATAAAACTATCTGGTTTATGGAGTTACGCTATGTGCGCCTCTTATTTCCGATTTTACTGAACCATTTGGAGCTGACAATCTCCGCGTCCCAGAGGTTACCTGTCCCAATTGGAATCTCTAAGGAATTAAAAGGCCGTGGCTGGGTCATAGCCAACTGACCGAATTGCTTGCCTTCTGGTAAGCTGCTTTTTCTTCAGGTGGAGGGTGCACTTATTGTCTATATGTCACTTGGTGGTGTAGATCGTAGGAGTCTTTCTGCAAGGAAATAATCTGCATACCATATGGACATTTAATTTATAACCTATTGCATCTAAAGAAAAGAAGGGTGAATGGGACTTTAAATGAGGGAGCGCCATGTCAAAGGGAATAAAACCAGAAATCAGATTACAGTACATGATATATTTATTACATTATTAGATACATGTCAGATATTTCATATCAGATAGATAGTCACAAGACTTATACTAACTGTGCTGCTCTTAGTATGCAATACAAAAAATACAAAAAGGAGACATGGCAGATATACATAATAAAATGAATCAATTGGACAACATATATGAGGTATGAACAGGTGATTAGTAGCATCTAGTAGCACTCTACGCGTTTCCTGGCATTTCAGCCAATCATCAGGAGTGTTTTAAAGCAGTATACTGAAAAATAAAATTTTTATAAAATATCACGAATATTCGATATTAACGAATATTCGCGACCGCATATGTGAAATTTCGCTTTTTTTTTTTTTATAAAATATACCGAATATTCGTAAATATCGAATATTCGTGATATTTTATAAAAAAAATAAAAAATCGCGAAATTTCGCATTAGCGAAAATTCGCATTGGCGAAAATTCGCATTTTTTTTTTTTTTTTTTTTTTATAAAATATCACGAATATTCGATATTAACGAATATTCGCGAATATTCTTCGAAATATTCGCGAAATATCGCGAAATCGAATATGGCGTATTCCGCTCATCACTAGTTTCTATTGCCATATTGTGTATCGCACGCCAGCTGCTGCCTGTAGTGTATAGGGTGGGAGGTTACTAGCGCGTTTTTTTTGTTTCTTCCACGTACAACATGTACAACGGCACTCTGTTCCATTTAAATTTGCGTCATAACTTGCTTCTGAGCATGCACGGGTTTAAAAACGTTGTTTTAAACGTCATTTTAGCCCACACACGATCAATTTTTATGACACAAAAAGCGATATTCTGAAAAACGACATAAAAAATTGAAGCATGTTCATGTCAATTTTTTTTGACGTTTTTCAGAAGACATAAAACAACATTTTGCCCACACACGATCATTTTAAATGACGTTTTTTTAAAACGTCGTTTTATTTCATCACAAAAAACGACCGTGTGTACGTGGCATAAGACTAACCCAAATTAAATTCTCCTGCTCATAACGATCAATGCAGTACCATATGCACGATATTGTTAAAAGTATTGGAACGCCTGCATTTACACGCACATGAACTGTAACCACTTCACCCCCGAAAGAATCGGCTGCCCAATGACCGGGCCATTTTTTGCGATTCGGCACTGCGTCGCTTTAACTGACAATTGCACGGTCGTGCGACGCTGTACCCAAGAACGAGGGCTTTCACACTGAGGCGATGCGCTGGCAGGAGAGAAAAAAATCTCCTGCAAGCCGCATCTTTGGAGCGGTGAGAGGAGCGGTGTGTATACCGCTCCTTCCCATTTAAAACAATAGGAAACCGTGGTAATACCGCCTGCAATGCACCTCTGCAGCGGGGGTTAATACCGCACCTCCATCGTTTGAATCCCGCGGCTCTAATTAGGCAAATTAGGCAGTCTCCTAAGACCTTGCATCCACAGGGGCCTCACGACAACCTAATTTGCGGAATTAAAGAGATAGAGGTGGGTAGGAATAGCAGTGCTCAGGTTGCTGGAGGATGGGGTGAGTAGCAGAGCTCCCGCCTCTGCGTTACTGGCTCCTTCGTGTCCTTCGATCCTTCCCCGTGCAGCGCCGCTCAGCCCAGAGTACTTCCCATCCAGAGATCAGCCCCCTGAGCACAGGGACCCCCTTCATTTCCCCTTGGGACAGGGACCCCCCTTCATCTCCCCTGGGGGGGGCACTTATAAAACGTACCCCGACACCAGCACTGAAAACACACTGATGCCAGTGCTAAGAAAGAGTGAACTGACACCAGCACTTTAAGGCTCTTAAAGAGGTGGTTCACCCTAAATATAAGCCCTCCCATGTGATCCAGCATACTGGCGTCAGCGCCAGTATGCTGTTTTTTTTTTTTTTTAAATCCATCACTTACAGTATTATGTTAAATTTGAATCTCTTACCCCCGTGGTGGACGGCGCCAGTATAGCGCGTCACATCTTACAAAAATACCCGATAAGGACTCGGGTAATCTCGGCGAAAATGCGGCGCCTGCGCACAGACCTAGGAGCTGACTGCGCAGGCGCCGTATTTCTCCGAGTCCTACGGCTATGGCACGTCACACCCTCCGAAAAACGCCGAAATAGGACTCGGAGAA
Organism: Rana kukunoris; assembly: GCA_029574335.1. Taxonomy (NCBI): domain Eukaryota; kingdom Metazoa; phylum Chordata; class Amphibia; order Anura; family Ranidae; genus Rana; species Rana kukunoris. Next base: position 498,832,374 of record CM056051.1, on the reverse strand, counting down.
ATACGGCGCCTGCGCAGTCAGCACCTAGGTCTGTGCGCAGGCGCCGCATTTTCGCCGAGATTACCCGAGTCCTTATCGGGTATTTTCGTAAGATGTGACGCACTATACTAGAGCCGTCCACCGCGGGGGAAAAAAATTAAAATTCAGCATAATACAGTAAGTGGGGGATTAAAAAAAAAAAAAACAGCATACTGGCGCTGACGCCAGTATGCTGGATCACATGGGAGAGCTTATATTTAGGGTGAACCTCCGCTTTAATATATGCAATTTATGCAGTTAATGTTTATTGCTTAAATTATTTCCATTATGGTCGTGAGTAGGGCCTCATGTCTAAGTTACGCCTAAGGCCTCACAAAGCCTAGAGCCGCAATTGCGACGGTATAGCGCCACTATTTTTAGCAGCGCTATACTGCCACAGCACCTCCCGCCCCAGTGTGAAAGGGGCCTTAGTGCCGTATGTGCATTAAATTAGCCTCAGAACCTGTGTATTTAATATGTGTTCAGTTTAAAGGGATGAGGTGGCAACCCTAGCTAAACTACTTACCTATCCTTCAACAGTCTGCCATCCCTCTTCACTGGTGCCAGAATCTTCTGGATGCCAACCTGCAGCAGTCTGTCTTCATTTGCAATGGAGATGTTGGTATCCTCCTACCTGACATCTTTTGATCTAAAACCCAAATGAACCAGGTGAAAAATTGTTGACCAAACAGTGGCTGCATCCATTCAGACACAGCTGGTGTTTGGGTATTCTGACATTCATAGGTGCTGGCTGTGGGAATACAATAGCCGGCAGGAAAAAATCATCCATCCATGCTGTTTATTGTGGATGAAAGATTGGGGTGTGAGTGAGAGATAAGATAGCGGGAAAGAAGGAGAGTCAAAAAACAGTTGCGTCAGATTGCAGGAAAAATACCTGACAGGCTGGTTATACTGAAGTTGATTGATAGATAAGCACTTCCTGCTCCACAGAAAACTCTTAAAAACATTGATATTTGTTTAGTTAAGAGATTAGTTACAAGGACATTCACCTGTGTACCCGTAGGGTAGGGCAGTTTCATTCTTAAGCTTTCAATGACTGGATTGAAGGGATCTCCATGGAGGAAGTAAATCCTGTCTGGCAACTCCTAAGCTAAGGATGTCATTTTTGTTTTACTTCTCTGTCTATAGCTAGGTCAGATGACTATTGTTTCTGTCAAAGTAGCAGTTATGTTTTAAAAAGTCATCGACAGGTGTAACCATTTGCCTCCTGGGCACATACAATATACCCCCTTCCTGCCCAGGCGAAATTTCAGCTTCTGGCACTGCGTCGCTTTAACTGACAATTGCGCGGTCGTGCGATGTGGCTTCCAGGCAAAATTGGCGTCCTTTTTTCCCCACAAATAGAGCTTTCTTTTGGTGGTATTTGATCACCTCTGCGATTTTTATTTTTTGCGCTGTAAACAAAAAAAAATGACAATTTTGAAAAAAAAAACACATTTTTTTTAACTTTTTGCTATAATAAATATCCAATTTTTTTTAAAAAAAATAACTATTTTTTTTCTCAGTTTAGGCTGATGCGTATTCTTCTACGTATTTTTGTTTAAAAAAAAATCGCAATGAGTGATTGTTTGTGCAAAAGTTATAGCGCCTACAACATAGGGGACAGAATTATGTTTTATTTTTTTTTTTTTTACTAGTAATGGCGGTGATCTGCGATTTTTATTGGGACTGCGACATTACAGACACATCGGACACTTTTGACACATTTTTGGGACCATTGACATTTATACAGCGACCTGTGCTATAAATATGCACTGGTTACTATATAAATGTGACTGGCAAGGAAGGGGTTAACACTAGGGGGCGAGGAAGGTGTTAAATGTGTGCCCTGCACACATTTTCTAACTGTGGGGGGAGGGGACTGACTGGGGGAGGTGACAGATCTGTGTCCCTATGTACAAGGAACACAGCATCAGTCTCCTCTCTCCCTGACAGGATGTGGATCTGTGTGTTTACACACACAGATCCACATCCATGTCTGTGTATTCGCTGATCGCGGACACCTGGTGGACATCGTGGCCGCCAGGCACACGCATCGGCACTTCAGTGATGCGGCAGTGGCTGAAGGTGCGGAGGATGTCCATAGACGTTCTCCCGGCAATTGAGAGCCACCTTGTGGACGTCTTTTGTCAATTGCTGGGATGTAAAGTGGTTAAATCTGTTAACCACTTAAGCCCCGGACCAATATGCTGCTAAATGCCCAAAGGTGTTTTTACAATTCGGCACTGCATCGCTTTAACAGACAATTGCGCGGTCGTGTGGCGTAGCTCCCAAACAAAATTTGCGTCCTTTTCTTCCCACAAATAGAGCTTTCTTTTGATGGTATTTGATTGTCTCTGCGATTTTTATTTTTTGCGATATAAACGGAAAAAGACCGAAATTTTTTAGAAAAAATTATATTTTCTACTTTTTGCTATAAGAAAAATCGAATAAACTAAATTTTAGTCAAACATTTAGGCCGCGTACACACGACCGGTTTTCTCGGCAGAATTCAGCAAGAAACTCGATGGGAGACGTAATCTGCCAAGAAAACCGGTCGTGTGTACACTTTTCGCCGAGAAAACTGTCGAGGAACTCATTGAGCCAAAAAGAGAGCATGTTCTCTATTTCCTCAAAGGGCAATGGGAAAATTTGGCTCGACAAGTTTTTTGACTGCCGAACAAGGAACTCGACGGTGAAAACTATGTGTTTCGCCCGTCAAGTTTCTCGGTCGTGTGTACGTGGCCTTAGGCCAAAATGTATTCAGCCACATGTCTTTAGTAAAAAAAAAAATCGCAATATAAAAAAAAACGAGCTACCTAGCGGCAACATTGACACTAATACAGCGATTAAAAAACCGATCGCTTAGTGACGCTGGCAATTGGGGGTGAAAGGGTTAACTAGTGTGGTGATCAAGGGGTTAAACCTTTATTAGGGGGGGTAGGGGGCTACCCTGGACCTAACACTAACTGCCTGTCAAACTAACTGTCACACTGACACTAAATGCAGTGATCAGTAAATATATGATCACTGCTATTAGTGACACTGTGATAGGGGGTGGGAGGGGTTTGATCTGAAGGGGTTAAGTGTGCCTATGTGTGTGGTGTCAGTGTGCTGTTGGTGCGACTTACTATGTGATGTCTTATCTCCTCTCGCCGGATTGAAAATACCGCCGAGAGGAGAGGTGACATCACTTCCTCTGCGTGTGTTTACATTACACAGGCAGAGGGAGGGCAGAGGGGGGCGGGAAGCGGATTCACTGGGAGCGATCGCGGGGGGGCGGACAGAAACGAACAGCCGCCCCTCATCCCGGATCGCTCCCAGAGGCTTACCGACCGCCGCATGTAGCGGACCCCCGACCCGTGTGAAGGCAGGGACGTGCCAGCACGTCCATCTGCCTGTACGTGCCATTCTGTGGACGTTTATTTACATGCGGCGGTCGTTAAGCGGTTAAGCTGCATACCATTTTTCATGTCATGGAAAAAAAAAAGTTTTTCTCGACGTGATTCCTCTCAAGCCTGCCTTGCCTACACACGATCATGAAAAAAATAATGCTGGAGCAAAGCGCGGTGACATACAACACGTACGACGGCACTATAAAGAGAAAGTTCTATTCGAATAACACCACCCTTTTGGCTGCTTTTGCTGATTTCATGTTAGTAAAAGTTTGGCGAGAGACGATTCGCGCTTTTCAGTCTTCGTTCTTTTCTGTCTGTTACAGCTTGACGAATGTGCTATCTCCATTACAAACGCTAGTTTTATCAGAACGAGTGCTCCCGTCTTATAACTTGCTTCTGAGCATGAACTTTTTGTCCCCATAGTTAAAGCCTACACACGACCGTTTTTCACGACGAGAAAAATGCTCTGGAGCCTAAATACGGTTGTTTTTAATGACAAAATTAAAAAAAAGATATTTTACGCATTAGTCGTTAAAGATAATTAAATTAAAAGATAATATAAAAGGTCGGCGCTAATTCAAGTGAATGTACATAATCATAACAATTCATTTAGAATCACATCATAATTGTGTAAATAAATAAAATACAATTATAAAAATCTGAGGCGCTTCTAAACTGCCAGTAAAACACTGAGGCCCAGATTCACAGAGCGATTACGCCTGCGCAACTGCTGTTGCGCGTGCGTAAGTCTAAATGTGCGCGTGCGTATAGTTGGACGCGATTCACAAAACAATATACGCCAGAAATCTACGTTTTTTGGTCCGGCGTAATTGAATTAGACATTCGCTTCCCTTCGTGCAAAACTGCGCTAGACACACCATTGATTTGCTAGTCAAATATGCTAATGAGGGAGTTACGGGGATCCACAAAAAAACGCAGTTGCTGCGCAGGCTACGCGATGTGCGCAACAGCAAAATGTTCTGTCTAAAGTTAGAGGACCTAAAAGCTGGTCTAAATTTTGAAAAAAAGTCTAATTGTCAGATAAAGCAACACTGTTAGTGAGGAGTTCAGCAGTCACACGTGTTGCCCAACAATCTGTATGCCAACATGCCAGGGGCATCGTCGCGCATAGCTATACTACTGACTTTAGATGAACAAAGAAGGAGGAGGGCACGGAGGATGGCACTAAGGAGGGCACGGGAGATGTTTTTTTTTATTTTTTTATTTGCTTATATAAAATTTACAATTTAAATTAATCTAATACAATATTCTTATCTGATACAAGCCCCTCACTCTTCACTTGATATATCACACACGCATAGACATCTATGGCATGAGTGATTCTGAGGTGTCTCGCATCTTCAGATTCACCCCTCATGCCATCATGGAATTACCACAACCCTGCAGGAGGACATCACCAGCCCAACACATGGCACCACCCATGACACCCATGACAGCTACATATACAATCAGAGCCCCATCCCCACAGATTTCCAACAGAACATGTATGGGGACAGCTGGCTGGTTGGTGAGTGACATGGGTGGCAGGCATGACTATCCCCTCCCGTGATGCACACCTCACAAGTGGCACATGCATGACTAACATCCTCCTGTCTTTTCCCTTCAAGGTGACTCTGCATATGCACTGGTACCCCATCTCATGACCCCATCTCATGCCAGCTCACATTATGCATCTTTGCACGTTAAACACACACATTAATCATGGCACAATGAGAATGCATGCATGCACACCACTGTGGTCCCTAGCACACACACCCCACATCCTCATCACATTGGATTGGCACCAGTCCACCATGCAGGACTTGTGAGCTGCAACGCCATGCCACGGCTCCAATTATGTCACTGTACATTCATACACCATTCACACAGACCTGGCGATCACTTCTCCACCACAAATGAGGGTGACACCCCTTTTCCCGCAGGAATATCACCCCCACATTCCAAAATCATACACAAACAGAACCAAAAAAATTAAATAAATGACGAGCAAAAATAAAAAATGCCCAGCAAAAATATAATTTAAACAAAATAACAACAAAGACATAAAAGACAAAAATCACTCTGCAAAACAGTCCCCAAATATCTCAAAGACACGTCACAAACAAACAAAAGCACCTTGCTGTATAGGGAGGGATACAAAGGGATGTACTTTTGCAAAGGAAGTGCATTTGTGTCTGTCTATTTATGCTGTCTGCGTAGTTCATAAAGTTGCCCTAGTCCATTTCCAATTTCACTGATTGCGCCGCTCCCGAGTTGTGAGCATGCGCACAACGGAGCTGACATGGTTTCCTTCACGCGCGCATGCGCGAGTCGGCCGGCCCTTCATTTGCATGGGGTCACGGCTCATTTCAATGTAACACGCCCACGTCCTTCCCAATTTGTATTACTCCTCCTTACGCCTCAGGAAAAAACCTTACGTTTGCGCAAGCTCTTGCGTAAAAGCTACGTGAATCGCCGGATTACGCGGCTAGATTGCGCAAGTCTAACGGAAAAGTGGTGCGCTACGCCGGAATGATAATGCGCCGATCTACGTGAATCTGCCCCTGAGAGCTTTTGAAGAGCTTTTCAGTCGCTTTCGAAGAGCTTTTTAGGCATTTTTGAAGAGCTTTTCATCGCCCCAGTGCGAAAGCATTCATTAATTTTAATAGAAATTAGTTTTCGTGAGCTTTTCAGGCGCTTTTTTTTTTTTTGAGTGAAAGTGCCTGAAAAGCGTCTCAGTGTGAAAGTAGCTTAAAGAAATGTCCATTCACCAAAGGAAAGGATTCTATATAAATAAATTTGTATGCTTGAAAGTGTCACCTGTGCTCCACCATCACTCGTACAAAGGCTACTTTCACACTGAGGTGCTTTGCAGGGCGCTATAGTGCTAAAAACAGCGGGCCAGATTTACAGAGCGATTACGCCGGCGTTACAGGAGATGCGCGGCGTAAGTCTAATTTTGCGCATGCATTTCAATGCGCCGCATCCCCAAAACGAGATACGCAAGAAATCGACTTTTTTTTGACCGGCGTAATTTCGATAGACCGGCGTATCAAAACTGCGCTAGACACACCATTGATTTGCTATTCAAATATGCAAATGAGGGAGTTACGGGGATCCACAAAAGAACGTTGTTGCAGCGCAGGCTACGCGCTGTGCGCAACAGCTGCACGTCCTGTCTAAAATTAGACCATATAAAAGGTGGTATAAAATTAGACAATCCGTCTACATGTCAGCTAAAGCAACACTGTTAGTGAGGAGCTGAGCAGTTACACTTGCTGGCCAACAAACTTTATGCTAAGATGCCCGGGGCATCCTTGCTCATAGCTATACTAATGACTTTAGAGGAGCAAAGAAGGAGGAGGGCATGGAGGTGGGCACGGGAGAGGATATACCGCACCCGCATCGACCTCTTTGGCATGAGTGATTCTGAGGTGTATCGCATCTTCAGATTCACCCCTCATGCCATCCTGGAATTAACCATAACCCTGCAGAATGACATCACCAGCCAAACACAACGCTCACATGCAGTGCAGCCACTGGTCAAGGTCCTGGCAACACTCCATTTCCTTGCCAGTGGCTCTTTTCAAAGAACAAGTGGAGTGGTGGCTGGGATGTCACAATCCTCCATGAGCAGATGTGTGCACCAGGTTATCCCAGCAATCCTCAGACGCATGGCCAACCAAATCATCAAACCCACCACTGAGGAGCTGCGGCTGAAGGCAATGACAGATTTCTACAGAATTGCCAGATTCCCACGCACCGTGGGGGCCATTGATTGCACACATGTGGCACTCCAGCCCCCCCATGAGACAGAGCACATATACCGCAATCGGAAGCATTGCCACTCCATCAACGTACAGGTGATAGTCGATACCCAAGGCCTCATATGGCACGTCCGTGCCAAACACCCCGGATCCAGCCATGACAGCTACATATACAATCAGAGCCCCATCCCAATGGAATTCGAACAGAACGTGTATGGGGACACCTGGCTGGTTGGTGAGTGACATAGGTGGCAGGCATGACTGTCCACCTCCATGATGCACACATCACAAGGGGCACATGCACTACTAACATCCTCCTGTCTTTTCCCTTACAGGTGACTCTGCATATGCAATGGGACCCCATCTCATGAAAACCAAATTAATGCCGCTGGCGTGACCCACGCCTGGGGCGACCACGGCCACTGCCCCGGCTCCTCAGGGGAGACTCATGGGGAGGGGGGGGGGGTAATCCGGGGAAGGAGGAGCAGCCCCTGGTCTCTGCCCACCTGGCGGCCTGCCCTCCAAAGCCACGGCAATTCTGGTCAGGCCAGCACTTAGTGATGCCGTATTGGCCTGGATAGCCTGGGTGAGGGCCCTCACATCCTGCCCAACGTCTGCTGTAGTAGTCTGCAGTACGTTTAGGCAGTTTGTAAGAGCCCGGGAGTGGCAGTCCAGGTCCCCAAGCATATCCTTTATGGAGGACAGGCTCTCCTCCATCCGCCCCAAAGTCTGGCTGACCTGTCCCAGATGGCGTGTCTGAAGGGCCTAGTCCCTTCTCAGATTGGCGGGCAGAACCTCGACCCCTGGTCTTCTGGGACAACTTCCTTCCTCCAGCTGAGGCTTGTGGCCGGGGAGAAGGGGAGGCCCTTGGGAGAGGAGCCCTGTTGGGGGAGGAGTGGGAGGGGCTAGCCCTTATGGAGGGCTGGCTGCTGCCAGCCAGAGAGGAAGACTCCTCCAAAAATAATAATCCACTGGCTGACATGACATCCTCCTCCTCCTCAAACTCCTCCTCCTCCAACTCCTCCTCCTCCAACTCCTCCGAGGACTCCGGCCTTGTCGGGGGGTCCTCATCAGGCTGTTGTCCCTGGGATGGTGCGGTCAGCCCAGATGGCCCAGCACCCACCTGCACATCTGTGGATGACACAAAACATTCACAGGTTGGAGGATCCACACACTTGCCACATATTCCTTTCCCCCCTCCCCCACACATGCTACACACCAGATAGGAAAACAAAAACCTTACCTGGCATCACGCCTTCATGACTGGAGTCATAGCCAGGCAGGCCCTCCACTTGTTCTCTATTAAAGGTCTTGGCCACCGCACGCTCCTCCACTGTCAGCCTAACAGGGCATGGTGAGCCCCCTCCAGTACCCCTGGCATGGGCTGCCATTTTGGCCAGCTTCTTTCTGACCAGACGCCGGAGGTCATTGATTTTCTTGTCCGGGTCTCCCCCCCCCAATGCATTCACCTGGTCAGTAATGTTCTGGAAAATCTCCTTTTTCCTGGCTGGGGGGTGTTGGCACTCTCCGGGCCGTGGAGGAAACGCACATATTGGCTAAGGACCCGGGCAATAATTTCTCCCCCAAAGAAAAATTGCTCTTCCGCTTCCTCTCAGTCATACTCATACAACAACTCTCTCTCAAACAATCACCAAAAATCACTCACAAAAACAAGCAGGAAAAATCAAGCAACAAAACAAACAAACAAACAAAATCTATCAACCAAAAAGTCTCACAAGCAGTCACCAAAAAACACTTTCAAATATATTCTACCAAACACTAGATCAAACAGTCAACAAATATCACAAAGACAAGTCACAACGCAACAAACAACAGAACAAAAGCACCTTGCTGTATAGGAAGGGATACAAAGGGATGTACTTTTGCAAAGGAAGTGCATTTGTGTCTGTCTAATTATGCTGTCTGCGTAGTTCACAAAGTTGCCCGGGTCCACTTCCAATTTTCCAATTTCACTGATTGCGCCGTTCCCGAGTTGTGAGCATGCTCACAGAGGTGCTGACCATGGTCTGCCTCATGTGCGCATGCGCGAGCCGGCCGGCCCTTCATTTGCATGGGGTCACGGCTCATTTCAATGTAACACGCCCATGTCCTTCCCAATTTGAATTACTCCGTCTTACGCCTCGGAATTAACGTTACACCGGCGCTAATTTCTGCGCAAATACTACGAGAATACGGTGATTGCGCCTCTACATTGCGCCGGTCTAACGTAATGGAGGTGCGCTACGCTGGTCAAAATATGCGCCAGTGTACGTGAATCTGGCCCAGCATCTTCAAAGCGCCCTGAAAGAGCCGCTCCTTTCACTCCAATGTGAAACCCTGTTGTGCTGGCAGGACGCTAAAGAAAGTCCTGCTAGCCACATCTTTGAGGAGCTGTAGGAGCGGTGAATTCAATGGGCAGCGCCTGCAAAGCACCTGCAAAACCCGCTTGCAGTTGAGAAGGGGGATCAACTGCAAGTTATTTGCACCTGTTGATGAATTATAAATGATCTCATTAGCTTCTCAAATTGATATCAAGCTAATGTCATCTGCAAAAATTCCCATCGACACAGGCTCTGAATAAACTATACTTCAGCTGAATAAATAGCTACGTATGTCTGCAATCAAGCGGTTGTTTAACCACTTCAATACCGGGCACTTTCCTCCTTCCTGCCAAAGGACAATTTTCAGCTTTCAGCACTGTCGCACTTTGAATGACAATCGTGCGGTCATGCAACACTGTATTTGATCACCACTGAGTTTTTTATTTTTTGCTAATCAAACTAAAAATTAGGGTTGTCCTGAGCTTCTCCCCAGACCCCCCCCCCCTTTTTACAGCTGCTTTAGTGAAATATTTACATCGGTGCTTGCAACTCCTCCCAAAGCCGCACCGATCACCGCTGCCTGTGTCCTCCTCTGTACTGCTGCTGTCTTCCTCCATGCATACCTCTCCATTTTGCTGCTCTCCCTGTCCACGCTCGGCTCCGTGTCCCCCCTCCGTGTTCCATGTCCCCCTCCATTGTGCTGCTCTCCCCGTCTGCGCTCAGCGCCCCCCCCCCTCCATGCTCCGTGTCCCCCTCATGCTGCTCCACCTCCCCCTCAATGTCCTCCTCTGGCCTCTCTGTCCTCAAACTGTCAGGATGGAGAGCAGAGGTAGGAGCTAGTAAACCGGGCTCCTTCTTTTCCAAATGAACAGAGTCAGTGATCACTGACTCTGTCCATTCACATAACTGTTATTACGATGTCTCCATTTATGAATGGAGAGGAGCTTCTGTCTCATGTCCATTCATTTTCAGTGCAGCTGAGGCTGCTGAGAAAGGGACTGTCCCTAGTCCCTTTCTCTGTCTCAAAAGTGAGATGTCAGAGGTCTGTTAAGACACCTGATATCTCCGGGGAATTGCAATAAATTATTTAAAAAAAAAATGTATATAAAAAAAAAAAAAATGTAAATAAAAAACACACTGACAACATCCACCCCCCACGCGAGTACTTGAAAAAAAGTATTGGTACTTGTACTCGGTCTTAAAAATGTGGTATCGGGACAACCCTACTAAAAATGTTTTTCTTAGTTTCTGTTATAAAATATTGTTTTCTCCTTCACTGAAGGGCACTGATGAGGCTGCACTGAAGAGCACTGATCGCTGGCACTGATAAGGTGGCACGAGAACGAATAGAGAGTTCCCCAAGGTGCTTTTTAGCAGCAAGTAATAGTCGAAAATTCGTAAAAAATCACTAATTTGTATTGTCAAAAGACAGTTAGACATGTATCATATACAAAAGTTAAAATATGAGCTCTGGTATATACAAGGCGAGACAGCTGAGGTTAGAAAGAATATACATCAAAAAATGGGTCCCCGTTATGATAGTAATGACACCATCTAATGTATGGAAATGCCCCAATGCATTTCGACCTTAAAGCGGGGGTTCACCCTAAAAAAAAATTCTAACATTACATTGAGCTACATCTCTGGAGCACAAAATGACCCACAGGATAATTCAGGGCTGACAGCAGCCCAATTTAGCAAAATTAGGAGTGGAAGCAACATAACTCTCCCACTCTCCCACTATCTTTAGCGTAGCGCCTTTTATGAAAGAAAGGGGGCGCTACACATATACAGACTGATTTTACTGTTGTGGGTTTGGTAAAACTTTAACTTCTATTGACTGTGCCCTTGATCACAATAACTACTAATCAGTTTTGTGTAGAATTTCACTACTACAATAGATAATATAATAATAATCCCTGCTGTAAATTTGACTTTACAAGTCACGTATGGTGTATTTTATTAGGTGAACTCTGTAATACTATTCCTATGTATTTGTTGAGTGTGTATGTTGCCAGTTAACCTGGATGTCAAGATGACTGTACGTCGAATGCTAGTCAGGTAAGCTGATAGCTTAACACATCTATCCTCTTGTGTTCAAAGATATGCAGCGTTTTGAATTGATCATTGGAATGAGGGTGGGGAGGTACATTTACCCCCAACAGAGTTCCAATTACAATACCTGTGCATTGAGCTGTCACTCCACCCATTATACATTATAATGCTGGCCATACACTATACGAAAAATCATCCGAAGGAACTTACGAAAAACAAACCTTGTGCGGGGATATCTGAATGATGCCTGCAGTTAGAGGCATCATTCAGATATCAGGATTATCATAGCGGCTGTTCAGCCACCTGATCGTTCTTACGGGAGGCGAGAGGGGACGTCCCCCCTCCTGGCACCCTCCTGTGTACCTACCGACTACCGCTATGATTAAAGCCAGGGTCGTTTTTTTTTTTTTCAGGCTTCCCAGCCTATAGGTGAGATGTGGGTCTTATTGACCCAATTTCTCACTGTAAATAGGACCTGTCATGCCATAGTCCTATTAACTTTATCTTTCATATTATGCAAAAACATTGGGCTAACTTTACCGTTTTTTTTTTTTTTTTTAACCACTTAAGGACCGCCTACTGCACATTTACGTCGGCAGAATGGCACGGCTGGGCACATCAACGTATATATACGTTGATTTTAGTACCCAGCCGTGGGTCACGGGCGCGAGGCAGTGCTGCAGTGCGGCGATCCGTCCCTGGAGCGGAAGAACGGGGAGAGCCGTGTGTACACACGGCTTCCCCGTGCTTCTCTGTGGCTGTAGCATCGATCGCGTCATCCCTGTAATAGGGGGACGCGATCGATGACGTCACACCTACAGCCACACCCCCCTACAGTTGTAAACACAACACATAGGTCACACATCCCCTACAGCGCCACCTGTGGTTAACTCCCAAACTGCAACTGTCATTTCCACAGTAAACAATGCAATTTAAATGCATTTTTTGCTGTGAAAATGACAATTGTCCCAAAAATGTGTCAAAACGAAAAAAATCGCTGATCGCCGCTATTAGTAGTAAAAAAAAAAAAATTTATAAAAATGCAATAAAACTATCCCATATTTTGTAAACGCTATAAATTTTGCGAAAACCAACCGATAAACGCTTATTGCGATTTTTTTTACCAAAAATACGTAGAAGAATACGTATCGGCCTAAACTGAGGAAAAATAATGTTTTTTTATATATTTTTGGGGGATATTTATTATAGCAAAAAGTAAAAAATATTGCATTTTTTTTAAAATTGTCGCTCTATTTTTGTTTATAGCGCAAAAAATAAAAACCGCAGAGGTGATCAAATACCACCAAAAGAAAGCTCTATTTGTGGGGGAAAAAGGACGCCAATTTTGTTTGGGAGCCACGTCGCACGACCGCGCAATTGTCAGTTAAAACGACGCAGTGCCGAATCGCAAAAAGGGGCAAGGTCCTTTACCTGCATTTTGGTTCGGGTCTTAAGTGGTTAAAAAGCACAAAACAGTATTTTTTTTTAAAAACACGTTCGAAAAATTGCTGTGCAAATACTGTGTGAGATAAAAAGTTGCAACGACTGTCATTGTATTCTCTAGGGACTTTGCTAAAAAAAAACATATATAATGTTTTGGGGTTCTATGTAATTTTCTAGCAAATAAATTATGATTTTTTTTTATGTAGGAGAGAAATGGCAGAATTGGCGTGGGTGCTCCAGAACGCCTTAAGGTGCTCCCTGCATGTTGGGCCTCTGTATGTGGCCACGCTGTGTAAAAGTCTCACACATGTGGTATCACCATACTCCGGAGTAATAGAAGAATGTTTTTTGGGGTGTAATATGTGGTATGCATATGCTGTGTGTGATAAATAACCTGCTAATATGACAATTTTGTGAAAAAAAAAGTTTAAGAAAGAAAATCTTGATTTTGCAAAGAATTGTGGTAAAAAATAACAACTTAAAAAAACTCACAGTGCCTCTTTCTAAATACCTTGGAATGTCTTCTTTACAAAAGGGGGTCATTTGGGGGGGTATTTGTACTTTTCTGGCATGTTAGGGTCTCAAGAAATGAGATAGACCTTAGGTACTTCAGATGTGATCAATTTTCAGATATTGGCACCATAGCTTGTGAACTCTATAACTTTCACAAAGACCAAATAATTTACACCAATTTGTACTTATGTTTACCAAATATGTGTAGCAGTATAAATTTTGGCCAAAATTTATGAAGAAAAATTACTAATTTGCATTTTTTTTTTTTTACAGAATTTTCAGTCTATTTTCTTTTATAGCGCAAAAAAAACAAAACAAAGGTGATTAACCACTTAACCCCCGGACCATATTGCTGCCCAATGACAAGAGCACTTTTTGCGATTCGGCACTGCGTCTCTTTAACTTTAACAAAATTGGCGTCCATTTTGCCCACAAATAGAGCTTTCTTTTGGTGGTATTTGATCATCTCTGCGGTTTTTATTTTTTGCGCTATAAACAAAAATAGAGCGACTATTTTGAAAAAAATGCAATATTTTTTACTTTTTTTCTGTAATAAATATCCCCCAAAAATATATAAAAAAACGTTTTTTTTCCCTCAGTTTAGGCCGATACGTATTCTTCTACATATTTTTCATTAAAAAAAAAACGCAATTAGCGTTTATTGATTGGTTTGCGCAAAAGTTATAGCGTTTACAAAATAGGGGGTAGTTTTATGGCATTTTTTTTTTTACTAGTAATGGCGGCGATTAGCGTTTTTTTTCAGTACTGCGACCTTATGGCGGACACTTCGGACACTTTTGACACATTTTTGGCACCATTGGCATTTTTTTAGCGATCAATGCTATAAAAATGCATTGGATTACTATAAAAATGCCATTGGCAGTGAAGGGGTTAACACTAGGGGGCGGGAAAGGGGTTAAGTGTGTTCCTGGGTGTGTCCTAACTGTATGGGGGGGGTGGACTCACTAGGGGAAATCACTGATCAGAAGATCAGCGTTTCCCCCGCTGACAGGACCGGGGGGCGCACAGGACTCAGGGGCGAGCGGGGGGCAGAAGTGCAGATGTAGAGCTACGGGCTCTCGCCCAGGAGAGCCAACCTGCCGCCGTATAACTGAGGCGGCTGGTCGGCAAGCAGTTAAATACCATCAAAAGAAAGCTCTATTTGTGTGAAAAAGGACAAAAAATTAAATTCATATGGGTACAGTGTTGTATGACTGAGTAATTGTCATTCAAAATGTGAGAGCACCGAAAGCTGAAAATTGATCTGGTTATTAACCTGCTGAACGGTATTCCCAAGTCTGGCTCGGGTAAATTTTCACTACCAAAAGCGGTAACCCCAAGCCAGACTCAGGAATACCGCTCAGCAGGTTAATAACCAAACCAATTTTCAGCTTTCAGCGCTCTCACATTTTGAATGACAATTACTCAGTCATACAACACTGTACCCATATGAAAATGTTGTCCTTTTTTTCACACAAATAGAGCTTTTTTTTTGGTGGTATTTAATCACCGTTGAGTGCTAAGCTTCTTTCCCGAGCGTTGAGACGCACGGGGACGGAATTCGGCGCCTAATTCAAAAAGTAAAAAACACAACATAGATACAGTACACTGTAATCTTACGAATTACAGTACTGTATCAAATAATTACACATCCCCTTTGTCCCTAGTGGTGTGTCCAGTGTCTTGCATGCAGTTTTATATTATAAAAACTGTTCTTTCTGCCTGGAAACTGGAGATTGTCCATAGCAACCAAAAGTTTCCGTTTACATCAAAAGTGGTTTTAGACCAGCTAAAAACAGCGATAATAAATTAGAACACTTGGAGAATTAAGCGATAGCGATTTGTGGGGAAATTTGTCATCAAACACTGAAATTCTGCAACTGAGCAAATTTCAGTGTTTTTTTACATTATTGAATCATTTTTATTAGAATTACATTATTATTTGTTATATTAATTTATAGTTATTTATTATATTATAATTTATGATTTTGTGTTTCAAACTTTATCATACCCGGAATGTCTACTAGACGTTTGTTTGGACAGATTTAAGTGAGTTATTCCTAAGAATTACAGGCCTACAATATAAAACGCCAAATTTCCATGCAAAATAATGGTAACGCTTTCAGCATCAAAAATCTGACATAATCATACCGCCAGGGAGGTTAAGGGGGTTTAAGTACCCAGTGGTCAAGTGGTTAAAAAATTCAAAACATTATTAAAAATCCCAACTTAAATATCAATTAAATAAACACAATAAATTATTCTAAATCTGATAAAAAAAATTACAATTCTCAAAGAGATTAATAAACCATAAAAAAGGACTCAACCATGTGACTCAAGTGCCAACAATTAAAAAAAAAAAAAACTTTCAGCATAACCAGGGATGGACTGGCCATCGGGACTACCGGGAGATTCCCGATGGCTCAGTGGGCCTGTCGGAGATCTACCCACCAATCACTGACAGCTGGCGTCTGATGGGTAGATCAAGATATTGCGAGCACGCAGAGTAGCGCAGGAAACATGTGTAATACGTTCTCTCTCCTGTCACGGCACTCATGCTGCTCCCCGGCGGCCCCTCCTCTCTTCTCGTCCATCCCCAT
Source organism: Rana kukunoris (assembly GCA_029574335.1). Taxonomy (NCBI): domain Eukaryota; kingdom Metazoa; phylum Chordata; class Amphibia; order Anura; family Ranidae; genus Rana; species Rana kukunoris. The sequence continues at coordinate 498,816,259 of CM056051.1, read as the reverse complement.
GTGCTTGTGAGATCATCTGGGATGGACGAGAAGAGAGAAGGGGCCGCCGGAGAGAGAACATATTACACATGCTTCCTGCGCTACTCTGCATGCTGACTCTGCACCATAATGTGCCCTAATGTGCTATGTGCCCTGATGTGTTATGTACCCCATGTCCCCATGTCCTGTGCCTCAATGTGGTGTGCCCTGATGTGCTGTGATGGGCCCTGATGTGATGTGCCCTGATGTGCCCCGTGCCCTGATGTACTGAGCTCTGTATCGTGCCCTGATGTGCACTGTACCCAGGACCGGATTTGCTCTCCCTGCCGCCCCAAGGCCAGGTTCTGCAATGCACCCCCTCCCCACCAACCGAACCACACCCCCCCCCCCCAAATCAACAGAGAATGGCAACCGAATTGCAGGGGCGGCACGGTTAATTCAAATATTTTTTTGTTTTACTTTTTTCTAATTCTTTTATTTTTATTTATTTGTAGCTTGTCGTTTACTTTTTTTTTTTTTGTATAATTTTCCTATTATTGTTAATATTATTTTTCTTATTCTTTACTTTTTAATTATTTTTCTGTTTTATTCATTTAAATATTATTTCTTATTATTTTTATTTATTTTTTTATATAAAAAAAATTCACTTAACTTTATTGCTATCACACAGGAGAAAACAATTCCCTGTGTGATAGCAATTGGAGGTGACAGGTTCTCTTTATTGACCCTGTCACCTCCAAAACAGGAGTCCTAGCACTGTGCTAGAACTCCTGTCACAGCAGAGATGGGAAGAGCACAGCTCACCCCTCTCACTGTGTACATCGGCGGCAGGGACAGGAGACAGACTCGGCACCCGGGGGAAGAACTGAGTCCCGAAGAGAGAGCCAGCAGAGAGAGGACAGACGGCAGCACACATTTTACAAGCGATTTTGGCGACATCGCCGCAATCACTTGTTAACGAGCGAGCGGATTCCCCCACACTACATTTAGTCCTGCTAGAAAGCAAGTTACTGCCCTTAACTGTATGTTCCGAACGTCGGGAGACCCCATGCCACTGCCGCCCCTCGGCTCCTTGCCGCCCCGAGGCAGGGCCTCGGTGGCCTTGTGAGAAATCTGGGCCTGACTGTACCCTGATTTGTTGTGCCCTGGGCTGGTCCGGATGAAGTCCAGGGCCACATTTTTGTCCCAGTCCAGCCCTGAGCATAACAAGCAAAGTCTAGTAAATACATACTGTGGGCCAGATTCTCATAGAATTTTGCTGGCGTAGCGTAAGCCATTTACACTACGCCGCCGCAACGTAACAGAGCAAGTGCCGTATTCTCCATGCACTTGCTCCGTAGTTTGCGGAGGCGTAGTGTAAATGGCCCAGCGTACGGCCGCGTAATACAAAGGGGGCGGCTTGTATTTAAATTAAGCGTGCCCCCGCGTCGATCGAACTGCGCCGGGGAAAAAGCCCAGTGCGCATGCTCCAGCTCACGTCGGAAAGCGTTGTTAAAACCGACGTCAAAACGACGTGATAGTCACTACGCAATGCCCTATTCGCGAACGAGTTCGGTAAAACGACGTAAGCGACGGAAAAAGCCGACGCTGACCCGACGCCATACTTAACATGGCATCCGACGGCACCCGACGGTACTGCGTAAGGTTACCCCTCATATTAGCAGGGGCACCCTTACGCCTTTGAAAACGACGTACGCGACGACGGGGCGGCGTAAAAGCGTTCGGGAAACTGCATAGTAGCCTCATTTGCATAGGCAAATGAGAAAACAACGTAAAGGCCACCTAGTGGCCAGAGTTGTCATTACAACTACGATCCGCAAGTGTAATGGTATTACACTTGTCGGATGTTCAGCCGTATCTATGCCAAAGTGATTCAAGGAATCACTCGCATAGATACCCGGCAAAAAAAACGGCGATACAACAGGGTATCTGAGATACTCCGTCGTAGCGCCTCTGAGAATCTGGCCCTGTATGTTTAAATATACATATAAACACAAAAAAATAAAATTACATTACAACTGGATCAACTGTGGTTATAGGATTGTATAAAAAAATGTTTTCCCTTTATTGGTTGATCTAGACAGACTTGTGCTTTTTTTCAATCAGACAATGTAACTATATGTAACTGCCTAGAAACCCTTTACAGCATAATAAGTATAGAGCGAGCCCTGTTTTTTTGAGCAAAGTACTTACCTATAGATATTCTCTTATCTTTGTGCAGAGGTTTCCGGTGGGATCCAGCTCAATGGGACAACGCTTTGTGGCGAGGATTTCTATCTCCCTTGTACTTACATTGATGTTTGCATCTGGATACCTGTACTATGAAAATGAAGAATGGCTCATTAAAAGATTGATGGTGTTTCGGGGGCATTTAAGTGACCAGGAAATCCCTCCTCCTCCTCCTCCTCCTCCTCCTCCTATAAACAACCTGACCTATCCAGGTTTCAAACACCCTCTGGCCCCCCCTTACCCTTACCCGTACAAGTTCCTCATCAACCAGGAGAAGAAGTGCAAAGACCGGAACCCCTTTCTAGTCATAATAGTAATTGGTGTGTCTCATGATATCGATAGTAGGCATGTCATTCGAGAAACCTGGGGCAATGAGAGTAATTACGATGTTGACGTGGTGAGGATCTTTTTGGTTGGTATTTCAGATTTTATTGTGAACAGAACCCAGAAGATGCTGGAGGAGGAAAGTGAAGCCTTTGGGGATATTGTCCAACAAGACTTCATGGACACTTATTATAACCTCACTTTAAAAACCTTGATGGGCATAGAATGGGTTGCTAAATTCTGCCCCACAGCCAGCTATGTGTTGAAAATCGATAATGACATGTTCCTCAATGTAAACTACCTTGTTCACCAGCTTCTTCGCCCAGAACTTCCAGTCCGTACCAACTATTTCACAGGGTACATAGTGAAAAATACAGGACCACTGAGGGGTAAAGCATACAAATGGTATGTCCCTAAAGAAGTCTACCCCAATGACACCTACCCACCATACTGCTCTGGACCTGGCTATGTCTTTTCTGCAGACATGGCAAAAAAAATCTATGATATATCACAAGTGATTCGCGTCATCCCCATGGAAGACTCTTTTATGGGAATTTGCCTTTATGAACTCCATATTCCACCCACAGAGCCCCCTCCAGGTATATTCAATGGTCACCGGATAAATTATAATCGTTGTCAATTTAACAAGCTCATTACAGTCCACCATTATGGGGGTTCTGAGCTGAGGACAGTATGGGCAGATTTTTGGACCCACAAAACTTCAGGATGCCGATAAAAGGCATCTAAATATTTTACAACACAGGGACATGAGAGTGCTGGACTTTACTGTATCCTGTATACAATTTCAGTTCTGTATGCACACCGATTATGGTTCACTAGAAAGCACCCAACTGTTAGGATTTCTTTTTTATAAGGGCCTAAAATAATTAAAGTGACCCTGCCTGTAAAAAAGAAAAAAGAAAGGTTTAGGCTACTTTCACACTGAGGCACTTTGCATGCGCTATAATGCTAAAAACAGCACCTACAAAGCGCCCTGAAAGAGCTGCTCCTTTATAACCAGTGTGAAAGCCCAAGGGGCTTTCACACTGGAGCATTGCGGTGGCAGGACAGTAAAAAAAAGTCCTGCCAGCCACATCTTTGTGGCGCTGTAGGTGCGGTGAATATACCGCTCCTACAGCGCCCCTGCCCATTGAAATCAATGGGGCAGCGCCTCCTAAATGCCTGCAAAGTGGAAGTAAACTCTCCCTCTCCTATGCTGCTTTTCAATTAGACCATTATATTAAATTCTTCTGACACATTATACAATTTATTAGCCCCAATCGCATGTTCCTTACTGTGTTTAAGATGTTTATATATTTGTTTCTCCCAGAATAAAGCCACGTACACACGATCGGTCCATCTGATGAGAATGGTCTGACGGACTATTTTCATCGGTTCAAAGATGAAGCTGACTGATGGACTAACGTGCGTACACACCATCGGTTAAAAAAACGATCATGTTAGAACGCGGTGACGTAAAATACAACGACGTGCTGAGAAAAATGAAGTTCAATGCTTCCAAGCATGCGTCGACTTGATTCTGAGCATGCGCAGGTTTCAAACCGATGGGCGAGCGTACTAACGATCGGTTTTGACCTATCGGTTAGCCGTCCATCGGTTGAATTTTAAAGCAAGCCCTCTGTTTTTTGACTGAAGGATAACGGACCGATGGGGCCTACACACGATCGGTTTGGACCGATGAAAATGAACCTCAGTCCGTTTTCATCGGTTTGAACCGATCGTGTGTACGAGCCTTAAGCCAGCGTCATATTAAATCGGCGTTCTGCCGAAAAATTTAATCAAGAGTCAGCAGCTACAAAAAGTGTAGCTGCTGATTTTTTATAATCAGACACTCACCTGTCCCACGATCCAGCAATGCGGGCGTAAGAAGCCCCGCTCCCCCCCCCCTCCTCTCCGCTGTAAATGACTAAATGACCAGGAAATCTTCTAGGACCTGTGATGTGTCTCAGAAGATTTCAGGGAGAGGTGAACTTCCTTCCGGCGCTGCAGAGCCCTGGGAGAAAGTGGGAGCATGATGCATCTAAAAAGAGGATATCCCCTCCCTTCCTCCTTTTAAAAAAATGACATGCCAAATCTGCCATGTCAGGGGGTCATCATCACTTAAAGCAGAAGTTCAATTTTTGGGTGGAACTCCACTTTAAGTGTTGTTTTCTGTGTCTGTAGTGGAAATACCTCCATGTAGTCCTTGTTATAATCTCGCGCAAGCGTGATCAATTTTCAGCCAAGCCTCCTTCTAGTTCCCGAGGTTGAGAATGTAGTCTCGCGGTATTGAAGCGCAGTACCGCAGAGAGTGGAAATGGCGGTCACGGTACACTGCTTAATGGACTGACAACACAAATAGCGTGCTGTGAATAGCGGGAGAGGTGCGTTTGCACCAGTGATGTCATTACAGATAACGGGATGGATTATAAGCAAATAGAGCAAGTAAGGTGACATCTGAGTACAACGGTTAATAATGCTCTTAATGCTGATTTATATGTGCTAAATAGATGGGAGAGAGTTTACTTCCACTTTAAGTTAATGCCAAATATGTAAGGCTTTAAAATTGCATGTTTGCAAAACAGTGAAAAACTCAGATTGCCAAATTTGCAAATAGGTGACACCAGGGCTTTTTTTAGCAGGAAAGTAGGGGAACGCAGTTCGGACACCTCCAGAACTGAATGGCAAGGGGTGCTGGGTTGTGCTGGATAGTCTATTGATGCTGGCTGTTGAGGACTCTATTGCTGCTGGAGGGGATCTATTTTTCTGAAGGAAGGAGGTATACTGTTGCTGGGGAGAATGTCTGTTGCTCATGGGAGATCTATTGTTGCTGGTGTGGGCCAATCATTGCTGGAAGGGATCTACTTTTGAGGGAGGGGTCTTTGTAGCTGGATGCTGTAGGGTATATTGATGCCAGCTGCTGGGGAATCTTGTTGCTGGGTGAAATCTTTTTTTGCAGGGGGGTCTATTGTTGCTGGGGTGGGTTTTATCTGGAGATCCACTGTTGAGGGAGGGGTCAAATGTTGCTGGTTGCTGGAGGGTCTATTGATGCCAGCTGCTGGGGAATCTTGTTGCTGGGTGGAATCTTTTTTTTCAGGGGGGTCTATTGTTGCTGATGGGGGATCTATTGTTGCTGGGGGTGCGTTTTATCTGGGGATCTACTGTTGAGGGAGGGGGTCTAATGTTTCTGGCTGCTGAAGGGTCCATTGATGCTGGAAAAGGGAAGTAGAATGTACACGGCTCCAAGGCTGTCTGCAAATTAAAGATCTCTTGATACTGCTGTGGCAACAAGACTGGGTGTCTGCTGAGGTCCGCAACCTGGAAAGTAAAAGTGCTGATCTATAAGGATATACATGCCTGCTGCATGTATCCTTACCTGTCAAATGTCTCCCCTCTGTCTGTTATAAGAAATGAAAAACTGCAGATTCTGTGGGTGGGTCTGTTGTCTGGAGCTCTGTGGGTGGAGTTTTGATGTCAGTAGACTCCCCGCCCTTCTCTACACCCCCTTGTCAACATGAATTTTTTCCTATGTATTCCTTACACTAAATTCTGCTATGATCACTAACATCCAGTCAAAATCTAGAAAAGTAACCACATGACTTCAGAAAAGGAGTGGGGGTGGGAATTAAAAAATAATGCCTGTCTCCAGGCTAGTGCATGAGATATGTAAATAACCTGTCACTCACAGCAAGGGGGCAGAATGGACTAAGGTTTTCCTCTGTAAGTCCATTTTATTTCACTGAACAATAAAAGTTAACTCTGTGTGGCAAGACTGGGCACAGATGATAGAAAATCTTATACTGTACATTGTGACATAAAAAAATAAATAAAAAATTTAGGTTTACATCTACTTTAATGTACACTACTTTCTCCGACTTCAGAAAAGGTTCCTGTACTACTTCAAGGCGACTTCTAGGCAACTTGTACCCATAGATTTCAATGGAAGTTGCCTCCAAAGTTGGATCTCCGTCTTACTGTAAGTGCGGGTTCACACAGGGGCAACCCGACTTGCAGCGCGACTTTGCAAGGCGACTTCAGCGCGACTTGGAGCAACGTACAACGCGACTTAAAGTTGCCTCCAGGACAGGCGGCTTTGGCTGTGGCCAATCACAGAATAATCAGCTCTGTGGGAGGGAGGGGTTTACCTTGTTAAACTATTTTCTTTTCCTGTAAAGTTGCTTCAGTTAAGATGGAGATCTGACTTTGGAGGCAACTTCCATTGAAATCTATGGGTACAACAAGTCAGCTAGAAGTTGACTTGAAGTAGTACAGGGAACTTTTCTAAAGTTGGGGCGACTTTAGTATTGTGCATTAAGACGGCTCTCATTGACTAACATGGGATTACTGATGTCAAGCGACTTGGGGCGCCTTGAGGTCTGACAATTTGGATCCCAAGTCGCTGTAGTGTGAACCGGCACTGACTGAAGCAACTTTACAGGAAAACAAAAGAGTTTACTCAGGCAAACCCCTCCCTCCCACAGAGCTGATTATTCTGTGATTGGCTGTGTCCTGGAGGCAACTTCAAGTCGCGTTGTAAGTTGCTCAAAGTCACGCTGAAGTTGCACTGAAGTCGCCTCCAAATTGCCTTGCAAAGTTGCGCTGTAAGTCGGGTTGCCCCTGTGTGAACCGGCACTTAAAATGAAATGTATCCTGCTTTCTTATCTCATTATGGTCAAGACTAAAAAACGCATCACACAGATGCACAGAATGCATTTCTAGGGGGATTGCCTTCTCCTTAGCATTTTAGTACGGTCACACCCCATCAGAAGATGACATCCCAGAGGACGGGCTTCGAAAGTGTCAGCGCCAAAACAGGCTTCTGTCAGTGGCTACCAGCATGACAGCAGTGCGGCCAGACAGTTCACCATCAGTGTGGTATTTTGATTACTCTGTATAATTTATTTATTTTTTAATTAAAAACACATTACTGTTGAATTTATTGTCATATTTCTTTTCACAAATATTATTGTTGCTTCTTTAAATGTAAATATCATATGCTTGGACCACTACTTATTTAACGCATGCATTTATTTATTTACTTTGGTGAATTGATTTTAATGCTGTTTTACATGGTATTTACCAACTGTGTTTGTTTTTTGTGCTAAATACCAGATAAAAGGGGCATAGGGAATTTACATTTTCAATATCGTAATCCCATATTTGGAAAAAAATGCATCATGTGATCCAAATATTGCATGAGATATCCTTTAGTGGATTGAGCCCAATGTATTTTATGTTTTTGTTCAAGAACACAAATAAAAACTACTGACACCATCTACTGTTGTACAGACACCAATCTCTGCCCCACTGACACAGAGAACGAGAGAGAGAGAAATAAAGAAAGAGAGAGATAAAGAAAGAGACATAAAAAAGAGAGAAAGAAAGAGAGAGAGAAAAGAGAAAGGAAAGGAGAGAGAGAGAAAGAGAGAGAGAGAAATGGAGAGATAAAAATAGAGAGAGAGAGAAAGAGAGAGCAAGAAAACAAGAGAAAGAGAGAGAAAGAAAGAGAGAGTGAGAAAGAGAGAGAAAAAAGAGAGAGGAGAGAGAGAGAAAGAGAGAGAGAAAATGGAGAGATAAAAATAGAGAGCGAGAAAACAAGAGAAAGAGAGAGAAAGAAAGAGAGAACGAGAGGGAGGGAGAGAGAGAGAGAGAGAGAGAAAGAAAGAAAGAAAGAAAGAAAGAAAGAGAACGATAGAAAGAGAAAGAGGGGGAGACAACAAGAGAAAGAGAGAGAGAGAAAAGAGAGAGAAAGAGAGAGTGAGAAAACAAGAGAAAGAGAGAGAGAGAGAGAGAGAAAAGAGAGAGAGTAAGAGAGAGCATGAGAACGAGAGAGAGAGAAAGAGAGAGAGAACACGAGAAAGAGAGAGAGAGAACAAGCGAAAGAGAGAGAGAGAGCGAACGAGAGGGAGGGAGAGAGAAACAAAGAGAGAGAGAAAGAGAGAGAGAGAGAGAGAGCGAGAGGGAGGGAGAGAGAAAGAAAGAGAGAGAGAGAGAGAAAGAGAGAGAGAACGAGAGAGAAAGAGAAAGAGGGGGAGAGAACAAGAGAAAGAGAGAGAGAAAAAATAGAGAGAAAGAGAGAGCGAGAAAACAAGAGAAAGAGAGAGAGAAAAAATAAAGAGAAAGAGAGAGCGAGAAAACAAGAGAAAGAGAGAGAGAACGAGAGAAATAGAGGGAGAGAGAGAAAAAAGAGAGAGAGAGAGAAAGAAAGAGAGAAAGAGAAAAAGAGAGAGAGCAAGAGAACGAGAGAGAGTGGGAGAAAGAGAGAGAGAAAGAGAGAACAATGAAAGAGAGAGAGATAGCGCAAGAGAGAGAGAAAGAACAAGAGAGTGAAAGAGAGAGAGAGAGATGTTATATATATACACACGCACACATGTGTTTGAGCTTTGAGGTGCATACCCTTTTGCAATAGGCTATACACACCTATGTTTTTTCATGCAACCCTGATGCCCCATACACATGACCGGTTTTCCTGTCAAAAAAAACTGCGATGAGAGCTTTTTTTCGGGTATCCCAACCCCGTGTATGCTCCATCTGACTTTTTCCCACAGGAAAACTCAGGGGGAAAGAAGAGAGCAGGATCTTTTTTTCCCCATCAGGAAAAAATCCTAGCGGAGAAAACCATTTGTCTGTATTCTTTTCTGACGCCCCAACATCACTTAGACCAGAAAATAACAGAGCCGAGTCACAAGCCAGGTTCAGTAAGAGCCAAGCGCAGCCAAGGCATCAAATCACGAGCAGTATCAAGTATACATGTTCAGAATGAGAACATTTGTTTTGTTTCGTCATTTATTCGTTATTTATATAATATAGTTGTGTTCATTTAATTTCATTCGTTTTCGGAATCACTTTTGTTTATTCGAATTCCAATTAATAAAAATGTTTCTAATTCCAGTCCCATTTGAATTTCATTCAAATCGAAATTCCATTAGAAATTATTCTATTAAAAATTAGAGTTTTTGATGATGGATATATTTTTTCTATTCCATTCTATTCTATAGTTTTTTTTGTATAACCTATTCTTTTATTTTCTATTCTAGTATTTTCTATTCTATTCTGTTTTTCCATTCTATTGTATTATTTTCTTTTCTATTATGGTCAATTCTATTTTATTTTCTATTCTATACTAATCTGTTATTTTCCATTCTATTTGAATTTTGGGAAATGGTTATATTATTTCTATTCTATTCTATGCTATTGTTTTTTTTAGTTCTATTCCTTTATTCTAATCTATTCTCTTCTATTCAATCCTTTTATTGTATCCCAATCCAAATTGTGTTCTATTCGTAATTTTGGATGATGGTAAATATCCTTTCTATTCCATTCTATTCTATTGTTTTTAATTTTCTATTCTTTTATTGTATATTCCATTCTATCCTGTTGTTTTCTATTCTTTCTTTTTCTATTCTAGTCAATTATAGTCTGTTATTTTATATTCAAATCTATTATATTATATTCAAATTTAAATTTGTTTCTATTTGAAAATCGAATTTTAGAAGATAGTTATATTCTTTCTATTTTATTCTATTTTTAAATCTTTCCTATTCTAATCAATTTTTATGTTATTTTATTTTCTATTCTATTATGTTTTGGTTTACTCTGTTCTATTATTTTCTATACCATACTGTGCCACCCTAATGGGACATACAATTTATATAGATTGTTTCCTGAACCATTTTCTATGGACATTTATATTTAGTTCACATGCTGCCCTCTAGTGACCCTTTTTGGTAATGCACTTTTTTCCCTGATGTGTGACACACTTCCTTTGTATGTAATGCTACACTCCTGTGGGGGCAGCTATATGCCACATACAGGGCACATGTATTCTGCATAGTAAGCTACAGACAATATCATCTTTTGACCGCATAATACCACAATCTATTCATCTGTTGTTTCCTGTCATCTGCTGTAACCTATTGTTTCAGATTTAAACACCTCTGTGGATGAACAACGGTATTGGTGAGTTCAAGCTATCTGTACACTAGGGTGACCAGACATCCCCAGTTTCTGGGGACAGTCCCAGATTGAGGACACTGTCCCCAGACCATGTCTGTCCCCGGATTAAGGACACTGTCTCCAGACCATGTCTGTCCCCGGATTGAGGGATACCTAATGTAAAAGGACACTCTCATGGGGACACCTGATGTAAGGGAACACTCTCATGGGGACAACTGATGTAAGGGGTACACTGATGGGAACACCTGATGTAAAGGGGTGCAATGATGGGGAAATCAAATGTAAAGGGTCGCTCTCATAGGGATACCTGATGTAAGGGAACACTCTGATGGGGACACCTGATGTAAGGGAACACTCTGATAGAGAGAGATCACCACTCCTAAATCTTTAAATGTCTCAACCACTGGTTGGGCAGAGGGGTTAGATGTGCCCTCTAAAGATAGCAATGCAGACTTGGACCAATTGATAATTAAGCCAGAGTAGCTACCAAAGTCCATAATCACTGTCATACCTGTTATCAATGAGGCTTTCATGTCCCCCAGCAGCACCAGCATGTCATCTGCAAATATATTTAAAGTAATTTTACCCATATTCTTGTCAGAAAAAGGCCAAATGTATTACACGGAATCTATAACCATGATATTACACCGATAATCCCCATTTAGAAAAATAATTATGTGCACATTCTTATCAGAAATAGGTTAAATATTTTCCTTGTTAACCACTTCAGACCCGCGGTATAGCCGAATGACGGCTACAGCGCGGGTCTGAATATCCAACATGCCGTCAAAAGACGGCCGCCCCTTTGGGCGTTCCCAGCGAGCGCTCTAGAGCGCGCTGCGGGGAAGCCCTGTGTTGGCCGTGTCCCTTGGACACAGCCAATCTCAGAACGCGGCGAACGGCCAATCAGAGTGGCCGTTTGCGATGCGATCTGTGCAGCGAATGAGAGATGATCTCACAGATCATCTCTCATTGCCGTTTTTACACAGAGACAGGGTCCTGTCTCTGGAGAGGAGGAGACCGATCTGTGTTCCTTGTACATAGGGACACAGATCGGTCACCCCCCCTCCCCCACAGTTAGAACACACCTAGGATACATTTAACCCCTTCCTCACCCCCTAGTGTTAACCCCTTCAATGCCAGTCACATGTATACAGTAATTAGTGCATATTTATAGCACTGATCGCAGTATAAATGTGAATGGCGCCAAAAATGTGTCAAAAGTGTCCGATGTGTCCGCAGTACCAATAAAAATCGCAGATCGCCGCCATTTCTAGTAAAAAAATAAATAATAAAAAATAATAATTCTGTCCCCTATTTTGTAAGCGCTATAACTTTTGCGCAAACCAGTCGCTTATTGCGATTTTTTTTTTTTTTACCAAAAATATGTAGAAGAATACGTATCGCCCTAATCTGAGAAAAAAAAATGTTTTTTTTTTTTTTTAAATTGGGATATTTATTATAGCAACAAGTAAAAAATATTGTATTTTTTGTTTATAGCGCACAAAATAAAAACCGCACAGGCGATCAAATACCACCAAAAGAAAACTCTACTTGTGGGGAAAAAGGACGTCAATTTTGTTTGGGAGCCACGTCGCATGATTGCGCAATTGTCAGTTAAAGCGACGCAGTGCCGGAAGCTGAAATTTCACCTGGGCAGGAGGGGGGTATATGTGCCCAGTAAGCAAGTGGTTAAAGAGGACCTCCATTTCCAAGTTGATCCTATAGGCTTACCTATAGGTAAACATGTGCCGACTAGGCGATATTTACTTTGTACTGCGCAGGTGCACATGCGCTGTGAAGAAACGGGCCTCTGAGCCATTTCTTCACTAGTGCGTGCCATGATGGGCAGCTCCCGCCGTGAATGCGTGGGAGTGACGTCCCGAACCCGAACCGAACTTTGACCCGAACCCGAACCCCATTGAAGTCAATGGGGACCCAGACTTTTGACTACAAAAATGTCTCTAAAAAACTAAGGGAAAGGGCTGGAGGGCTGCAAATGGCAGCAAAATGTCGAGAGGAGCATGGCAAGTACTCTGAAAATAAATGTGGATAGCGAAATAACTTAAAATAACAGAAAAAAAATAAAAATAAAAAATAAAATCATTTTGATCTAGGAGAACGAGGTCCATATGTATTAGGAGTTTGAGGTGGATGTGGCGGTGTAGGTGGAAGCGGCGGTGGTTGAGGAGGAGGAGGTAGCCAACACAGCAGGTTTTGTTTTTTTCCATATGCATTTTTTAAATTAGGGTAAACCCCAACAGAGTGAGAAAGATCTAGGGTTGCTATCTCATCTCTTTAAACCTGAACACAGAGTAATTACACAGGTTCTGGGGCTAATTTACTGTCGATAAGGCACCAAGTGAGTTTAATTAGCAGCACTTTAATCAGCCAGAGAACCTGTGTAATTAATATGTTTTTGCTTTTAAAGGGATGAGATGGCAACCCTAGAAAGATCAGAAAAAAAAACAATGGCTGGGTAAGGCTGGCCCGGTGTCTATTTTGCACAAGGTACGGACAAGTCCTCTGGGATCCATGCCTGGTTCATTTTAATGAACGTGAGCTTGTCCACATTGGCTCTGGACAGGCGGCTGCGCTTGTCTGTGATAACGTCCCCTGCCGTGCTAAATACACGTTCAGACAATACACTGGCCGCAGGGCAGGCCAGCACCTCCAAGGCGTAAAGGGCAAGTTCAGGCCATGTGCCCAATTTGGAGACCCAGAAGTTTAAGGGGGCATAGCCGTCATTCAGTACGTGTAGGCGTGTGCACACATACTGCTCCACCATGTTGCTGAAATGCTGCCTCCTGCTAAAACGTTCCATATCAGCTGGTGGTGCTGATTGTTGTGGCGTGCTGACAAAGATTTTCCACATTTTGGCCATGCTAACCCTGCCTTCTGAGGTGCTGGCGGTGCCCCTGCTGCGTTGGCGACCTCTTCCTCCTCCTCTGCCTTCGCCTTGTGCTTCTACTGTGCCCCCGCTGCCAGGTGGGAATTGCACCAGCAGCGCGTCTACCAGCGTGCGCTTGTACACGCGCATCTTGCGTTCACGCTCCAGTGAGGGAATTAAGGATGATACATTGTCCTTGTAATGGGGATCCAGCAGCGTGGCCAACCAGTAATCAGCACCTGTCAAAATGTGCGAAGCATGCCGGTCATTGCGGAGACACTGCAGCATGTAATCGCTCATGTGTGGCAGGCTGCCCAGAGGCAACGAAAAGCTGTCCTCTGTGGGAGGTGTATCATCTGTGTCCTCTGTATCCCCCCAGCCACGCACCAGTGATGGCCATGAGCTGGTCTGCATGCCATCCTGCTGTGAACATGGTTCCTCCTCCATGTCCTCCTCCTCCTCATCCTCCACCGCATCATCCTCCAGAACTGTGCCCTTGCTGGACAATTGTGTACCTGGCCTTTGTTGTTGCACGAACCCACCCTCGGAGCCACTTGTGAACGACTGCCCTGAAAGCCTTGAAAATTATCCCGATTACTCCTCCTCCTCCTGTGCCAAATCCTGTTCCATCATCGCCCGTAGCGTTTTTACAAGGAGGCATAGAACTGGGATAGTCACGCTGAGAGCAGCGTCATCGGCACTGGCCATGTTGGTGGAGTACTCGAAACAGCACAACAAGGCAAACAGGTCTCGCATGGAGGCCCAGTTATTGGTGGTGAAGTGGTTCTGTTCCGCAGAGCGACTCACGCGTGCATGCTACAGCTGAAACTCCACTATCGCCTGCTGCTGCTCGCACAGTCTGGCCAGCATGTGCAAGGTGGAGTTCCACCTTGTGGGCACATCACATATGAGGCGGTGAGCGAGAAGGCCAAAGTTACGCTGCAGCGCTGACAGGCGAGCAGCAGCAGGGTGAGAATGCCGAAAGTGCGCACAGACGGACCGCACTTTCTGCAGCAGCTGTGGCAGATCGGGGAAAGTTTTCAGGAACCTCTGCACCACCAAATTCAGCACAGGCAAGGGATGTGCGTCAAACCGGCTAGGCCCAGAGCAGCTACGAGATTTTGCCAGTATCGCACACCACCAGGCCCGGCTTGAGGCTCACTGACGCCAACCACTCATCGGTCTGTTGTTCCATGTCCCTCAACAACTCCTGCGCGGTGTGTGGTTTTTCCCCCAAACAGGAAAGTTTTAAAACTGCCTGCTGGCATTTACCCATGGCTGTGCTGAAGTTGGTGGTGAATTTGTTACGCTGACTGGATGAGAAGGCGGTAGAGGATGAGGAAGCGGAGTAGGAGGAGTTAGGAACAGGAGGCAAACTGAAGCGCCCTGCAATCCTCAGTGGTGGAGGGACATGCGCCATACTGCTATCCGCCTCAGGCCCAGCCGCCACTGCATTTACCCAGTGCGCTGTTAGAGAGATATAACGTCCCTGACCGTGTTTACTGGTCCACGTATCCGTAGTTAGGTGGACCTTGGCACAGGTTGCGTTGCGCAGTGCACACCTGATTTTGTCCCCCACTTGGTTGTGCAGGGAAGTGATGGCTCGCCTGGAAAAGTAGTGTCGGCTGGGCACGACGTACTGTGGGACAGCCAATGCCATCAGGCTTTTAAAACTCTGCGTCTCCACCAGACGGAATGCCAGCATTTCAAAGGCCAGTAATTTTGAAATGCTGGCATTCAGGGCCAGAGATCGCGGGTGGGTAGGGGGGTACTTCCTCTTCCGCTCCAGTGTTTGGGAGATAGAGAGCTGAATGCTTCCATGGGACATTGTGGAGATGTTTGGTGACCCATGTGGTAGTGTTGCTTGCCGGTCCTCTAATTGAGGAGTGGCAGGTGGCACTGTCACTACAGAGGTGGGTGAAGAGGTCGAGAGGCCCGAGACTGATGCAGAAGAGGAAGCAGGAGGAGCCAGAGACCTTTCTTGGTTTTTGAGGTGTCTACTCCACTGCAGCTCGTGCTTTGCACTTAGATGCCTGGTCATGCAGGTTGTGCTCAGGTTGAGAATGTTTATGCCTCGCTTCAGCCTCTGATTGCACAACGTGCAAACCACTCATGTCTTGTCATCAGCACACTGTGTGAAGAACTGCCACGCTATGGAACTCTTTGGACCTGGCATTGGTGTGCTCGGTCCCTTGCTGCGTTGGGCAGTAGCAGGCGTACTGTCTAGGGGACGGACGCTATGCTTTGGCACCCTGCCCCCTCTTCTGCTGTGCTGGTGCCTCTGTGCGACCACGCCTCTTCCTCCGAACTACATGGGTCACCTGCATGAGGTTGTTTCCATGTCGGGTCGAGGACCTCATCGTCCTCCACATCACCTTCCACCCAGTCTTCACCACTGCCCTCCTTGTCGGTCTGCACAATTGCAAAAGCACCAGCAGTTGGCAACTGTGTTTCATCATCATCCAAGACGTGCTGTGATGGTCCCTTCATGTACTCATCTTGAAATATAAGTGGTTGGGCATCGGTGCACTCAATCTCTTCCACTTCTGGGGCTGGGCTAGGTGGATGGCCCTGGGAACACATGCTAACAGACTCATCAAAAAGCAGAAGAGACTGCTGCATGATTTGGGGCTCAGACTCCTTTGCTGATTTGCAAGGGGGTGAGGTGAAAGACTGATGTTTGACATCGGCTGCAGGCACCAACTCTGAACTTTCAGCACAAGACTGGTTTGGAGACAATGTGAAGGAACTGGAGGCACTGTCAGCAACCCAATCTACTACCGCCTGTTCTGCTCCTGGCCTCAACATTCGTAGAGCTGGATTAGCCCCGACCAAATACCGCTGCAGGCTCTGTCGCCTACTCACACCTGAGATCGACCACGTCCTCTCCCTGTAACAGGATCTCCACCAGCAGCACCACGGCCGCGGCCGCGTCCCTTATTTGACGTTCTCCTCATATTTCTCAAATGTATGATCTTGGCATAAATGGGTGTTTTTTAAATACAACAATAGTGTAATATGGTGTAATATTCAGAGATTCACCTATATAATTCTTTCCCTATAGCAAGAAGCATGAACCTAGCCCTAAACTATGTACTGGATACACACAGTAGATCACAGGGGACAGGTGGAGTGCTGGTGAAATAGGCAGAGTCACCTATATATTGCTGTCCCTATAGAAGATAGCTGGAACCTCTCCCTGAACTATGTACTGAATACACACAGTAGATCACAGGTAACAGGTGGAGTGCTGGTGAAATAGGCAGAGTCACCTATATATTGCTGTCCCTATAGAAAATAGCTGGAACCTCTCCCTGAACTATGTACTGGATACACACAGTAGATCACAGGTAACAGGTGGAGTGCTGGTGAAATAGGCAGAGTCACCTATATATTGCTGTCCCTATAGAAATTAGCTGGAACAGCACTTGAGAGGGGGGATGACGTGCGGCACGTGACGCACGCACGCCGAGGGAGGGGCCAATCGCGCCACGGACCGCACTGGGAGACTGTATGGAGGATGCCGGAGGATCCGTGGGAGAGCGTGCAGTGATGGTAGCGTGGCGGGGTGAGAGCCTGCTGTCCCGCTGACCAAACTCCCAGACCAAGCGTCACAGCAGCGGGAACGGAGACCCCCCACATCCTCCCGTGCTCAGACGATCAGGACCAAACGGCGGGGTAACACCCGGCGATTCGCGGCACTTGTTTATGGTTGCCTGGACACGGACACGGACCCGTTCGCTCCCCCTGCCTGAAAACCCTCCTCGCACCGCTCAGGTAACATCCACCCTTATGCTCCTCCGATATGGAGGTTGTATAGATAGATGCAACAGAGACTGCCAAATGGGTAAGAAAATCAAAATCAACAGCATTATAATGGGGTGAAGATGAAAAGGTGTAAATAACGCCAGGGTTTGTGTTGCTGTTTGCATTGTTGCCATGATAATTCTGGGTGCTATGTGAACATTCAGTTATGTTTCAATCATCTCTCATCGCGCTAGTACAGTTATAGAGTCTCTCTGGGGACATATGTAATATATGGATTGGTTACTAGCCGGGGCAGTAAAGACTGACCCAGCAAAGAGCTACCAACATCTCGGTCTGCTTCAATCACCTCCCCTTTCATTAGTGCAGCAAAAGAGTCTCTCTGGTGACATATGTAATTTATTGAATGGGCACTAGCAGGGTCAGTAAAGACAAACCCAGCGAATGAGTTACCAACATCTGGTAGCCAGCAGTCTATACCTGTACCTCATTATAAAACGGTTCCATGTGAGAGGATTCCCAGGGACAGCACAGTATTATATCAGTGGATTTTGCATACACCTTCCTCATGGTGGAACGGCGACAGAAGTTAATTTACCAACATCATTGTCTCCTTTTTTTTGTTTTTTTTTCTTCCTTTGACTGGGTGCCAATTCCCTCCCATAGTGGAGGATTGCAATAACAGGAAACCTACGCTAACTTTCAACCTTTGATGCCCCTTAGGTACTAAATGTGTGAGTGACCTACCCCTGGTGGAAAGGGGCCCGTGTAGGAGAGGTTGGCTTATAAGCTGGGTTGGGAGGAGCGTCCCACTGGATGGATGGGCTGTTTTGGTGAGGGATAACACTGGGGTCGAACCGTCGCAGTAGGCCACACCACCCTAGGCGTGCTGGGGGTCGAGCTCCAGTATACGCCACGGAGTGGTCAAGCCGAGTTGCGGGAGCCCCCACCTATTAGCCCTTCATCTTGGGGCAACAGTATACACTAAAAAAAAGGGGAGGAAAAAAATACATATATAGAATAACTACTCTAGCTATATATAGTAGGCCGGAAGCCGGGAAGGCAAAAGCGGTCTTGGGTCCTGCATAAAGTATATAGGGGGCGTACAACAAATCCCCCCATTCGTGCCCCAAAGTTGCCTAGGACATAAGTAACATTCTTATTGAAACTGGGGAAGCGAATCAGAGCGAGGAACAGTCTTAGAATGAGTAAGACTACATCGGGCTCCGCCCCGAAAACCCCAAAGGAAAATCCAACCACTGGTTCAATAAGACAATATATGTCTCAGGAAGTAGGCACCAGAAGCCCAGTCACGGAAAAGAAAAAAAACTGGCGTCACCAAGAAAGGGGTAGGGGGAGCGAACCCTCCAGCCATCGACACGTCTACAGAAGGGGACCAGGAATTAAGTCATGCCGAGGAACTGAGAATAGGGACGCATATACCAACAATGACCAAATTGGATGGGATGTTAAGGAGGCTGGAGAATGCCATCAAAGAGGAAATTAGTATACTAAGAAATGATATAAGTCATATTCTGTCACGGGTAGAGGAGATTGAAATGAGAATGGAAAAACAGGAATTTGAACTAAACCAACTAAAGAATCAATACTCTGACATGAAATTGAACCAAAGGCATTTACAATATCGTCTGGAAGATCAGGAGAACCGGAATAGAAGGCAAAATCTGAGAATCAGATCCATCAAAGAAGAAAGGGGATAAGATCTAAGAAAAATAATTAACAACCTGTTCGCCCCTTTCCTAGATAGCGGGAAACCACTTAAAATCGAACGGATTCACCGCTTAGGAAGACTTAAGGACAACGTGAGCGAAAGGCCAAGGGACACAATAATCAGGTTTAGACACTATGAAGAAAATGCGGAGATTTGGACCAAAATGAGAAAAATGCCACCCATGAGCCATGGTGGTGTCGAGATACAACGTTTTCCCGACCTGGCTTGGGAAACGCTAGCGAGGAAAAGGCATCTCAAACCCCTGCTTGAGCAGTTGAGAGAGCATAATATTAAATATCAGTGGGGTTTCCCAGCATGCCTTATTGGCCAGAAGGAGGGGATCTCGGCAAGACTAATCTTCCCAGAAGACCTTCCAGGCTTCTGTAGCAAATTAGATTTGCAAATGGTAGAAATCCCAGGATGGGTAGAATAAGGGCAGTGGGAGCGAGGGAGGGTTTGTGGGGGAGGGGGGTGGGGGGCCTTCGGGCCAGGAGGGATGATTAGGGGGGCCCCCAGTGCGAGCCTCCTGCCCTGCCTGATAAGATCTGCCCCAGTGGGAGAGGGGACCCAGGTGGGGTAGGGCGCGGAGAGCCTTACCTTACTAGCAAAGAACCGGTGGGCAATGGGGCTAGAAGACCCACATGGTTTAGAGGCCTTATTTAGGTTTGGGGAGGGGGAGGGGGGGTGGAGGGAGTTTGGGGGTGGGAGGGAAGGGGGAGGGGGGGTGGAGGGAGTCTGGGGGTGGGGGGGGAAGGGAAGGATGGGGGAAGGTGGCCCTCAGTGACTCCACATGGAAAGTTAGGTCAATAGTGGTATAGTGGAATATGGCAGATGTAAAGTTTCTATCATATAATGTGAAAGTTCTAAACTCAAGAGGCAAACGACTGCAGGTACTGGAAGAAATCAAACAATATAGGGCGGACGTGGTATTTATCCAGGAGTCCCATCTCTGGTAAAATCGGGAATAGTGCTTATACCCTTGCCAATATCTACGCCCCTAACGTCCACCCTATAAAATATCTTGGCAGAATCCTGGACAAACTGAAAATATTTGCCACGGGATACATGATATTGATGGGGGACCTAAACTTTGTTCTGGACCCGAGACAAGATAGTACCTCCTTGGGGAGGGAGACAACCAGTGTACAGTTACAAAAGATAAAACGAAAGATGCATGACTGCCAATTGGTCGATGCCTGGCGGGCTTTTCATCCAAACACACAAGACTACACGTATTTCTCTCCTCCCCATGGAACGTACTCTCGAATGGATTACATGTTGATAGATCACAGGTTATTAGATGTCACCATGGAAACCGATATAGGGATCATGACCATCTCTGACCATGCCCCAATAACCATGAAAATAAAGTCAGCCTACCCAAACAATAAACAGGGGGTCTGGCGCCTCAACGACTATTTGATTCGCGATGAAGCCGGAGCCGGGAGGGTAGTGGAGGAATTAAAACAATTTTTTGACATGAATGACACGGAGGAGATCTCAAGAGCAACTCTCTGGGAGACGCACAAGGCTTATATCAGAGGGGTATTGATATCAGAGGGGGCACGAAGGAAAAAGGAGAGAAACAGGCTGCGTAACCAATTGGTTAAAGAAATAACTCACCTCGAACAAACCCACAAAGTAAGGCCTTGTACACACGATGTAATATATCCGATGGAAACGGTCCGATGAACCGTTTCCATCGGATATGTCTGCCGGGCTGTTTGATCCGGTGGCTGTACACACCATCGGATCAAATTCCCCGCCGGCGGACAGCGCGGTGACGTTGACGCCGCCACGTGACCGCTACGTCACTGCCGCGTCACCGCACCAGGAAGTAAACACTTCCGCGCGCATGCGTCGTCGGATCCATTCACAGGATACGACGCATGTGCGGGCAGATATGTCCGCTGGTTTGCCGTACTAACCAGCGGACATATCTGACGGGCAGCTATCCGGCGGAAAAATGCCAAAGCATGCTTTGAAATTTTTCCGCCGGAGGAATCCGGCCAAAACAGATTTTTCAGCTGAAATGGTCCGTCGGGTCGGGAGGGCGAACAAGGGTTATGTCTAGAGAGCGCTGCAGAAGTAGGATCGGGGGGTAGCTAATAGTGTACACACCGAGTCAATTAGGTTATTCGACGTAACAGCGGGGCTCTCTCTTTATACATTATAAAAAAATAAAAAAAAGGAAAGCTACACGATGCATGAATAGTTTCACAGATGATGCAAAACCGCAAATAGAGACGATCGAAGCATCAAACTATGAGCGGCACTCTAAAGTGTGGTAGTAGCTGATAAAAAAAAAAAAAAAAAGAAATTAGCTGGAACCTCACCCTGAACTATGTACTGGATACACACAGTAGATCACAGGTAACAGGTGGAGTGCTGGTGAAATAGGCAGAGTCACCTATATATTGCTGTCCCTATAGAAGATAGCTGGAACCTCTCCCTGAACTATGTACTGGATACACACAGTAGATTACAGGTAACAGGTGGAGTGCTGGTGAAATAGGCAGACTCACCTATATATTGCTGTCCCGGTATAGAAGATAGCTGGAACCTCTCCCTGAACTATGTACTGGACACACACAGTAGATCACAGGTAACAGGTGGAGTGCTGGTGAAATAGGCAGAGTCATCTATATATTGCTGTCCCTATAGAAAATAGCTGGAACCTCTCCCTGAACTATAACATGCAGATCTCACAGAAATAAACAGTGCTGGTGAAGATTTCTGAAGCAACATACACCTATCTGACACTGTCCCCCAATCAACAGCAGCCTCTCCTTACACTTGCTAATGCAGAGTGACGAGCCCTAAACGATATAATGCACAGTCCCTAAACGAAAAGATGCAGATCTCACAGAAATAAATAGTGCAGTTGTAGATTGCTGAAGCAGGATTAACCTGAAGCAACATACACCTATCTGACACTGTCCCTCAATCATCAGCATCCTCTCCCTACAGTAGCTAAAGCAAAGTGACGAGCTGTGCTGTGTGCCTCTATCTGATATAGAGGCCGGTCACATGCTGGGTCACATGCTGCACTGGCCAATCACAGCCATGCCATTAGTAGGTATGGCTGTGATCACTTCCTAGTCACAGTTGTAAAACGAATGGCGATTGGCTGCCGTGCAGCGTGCCATAACATAGTCGAACTCCGAACCCGAACCCGAACTTTTTCCAATTATTCGGGTTCGGGTACCAAAAAAAAAAAAAGTCCGTACCGAACCCGAACTTTACAGTTTGTGTTCTCTCAACCCTAGTTGTATTCTTTTGGAGGCACTATTGCTATCCTAGTTTTTCCCTTCTCCCTAGTACTGTTTTCTTTTACAGCCCGGCTAGATCAGACTGTAAATTTTTGGTCTGAGTAGATAAAGACCTTGCCAGGCCGCAACAACTTTTCTCTTTAAAACAAGAAGAGGTTTACATTCCTTCTTCAGAGGAGATGGTCACATTCCTTCTTTTAAACTATGAATGAATGAATGAATGAAGAACTTAAATAGCGCAGCACATGCAAACTAAATCGCCTCTGCGCCTATGGAGACGTTCACGTTCCTCCTTTTAAACTATGGAGACGTTCACGTTCCTCCTTTTAAACTATGGAGACATTCACATTCCTCCTTTAAACTATGGAGATGTTCACATTCCTCCTTTAAACTATGGAGATGTTCAGCCACTGCCAGGATAGCCGGTTTCCAATGGGCAAATCCTTTTGGGATCCCAGCTATGCTCAGGCAAAAAAAAACGACAACATATAGAGTCTCTTGCCAAATATGTGATGCAACAGTTAACAAAGGAACTAGGCACACCCTACATGTACAGCCAGTCCACCATCTTATCTGGCTTCTTGGCTGACGAGGCCCAGGAGGATTTCGGCCATTCCCAGCCCTTGGATGCCTCCCCTGATTCCTTGTATAGCGAGATGGAGGTAGATGACTTCACTGGGGGCTCCAACTACGCCTTAGTCTCCCCACTAATTAAAGCAGTTTAAAGAGACTCTGAATTAAGAGGCTACTGCTGCTTCCCCAGAAAAGTAACGATAATTCTTGAAGCAGTTGGGGAAAAAGTTGAAGAAACCTTTGATGAGGATTGGAGCAAGAAAATAAGAAAATCTACACTGATTACCCCTTCAAAGCTGAAGAAGTGAGGTATCTGGAAAATGTTCCCCTTGTCAGTGCAGCGCCGATGTCACTAGCCAAACATGTCACATTGCCGTTGGAGGATACGGTATTCTTCAAGGATGGTCTTGAGAAGGAAATAGATCAAAGGCCTCAGAAAATCCTATGGATTGGCCGGAATGGCTTGCAAGCAGTCCCTAGCCCTTGCGGTCACACCTGAGGCTATGGAAGCCTGGATAAAAATATGGGCTCAGTGCTGAAGGGAGTTTCGGAAGAACTTGGCAGTTTGCAACTAAAGCTGGCAGGGGGCCTGTTGCACATCCTGGGCCATGAATGTGAAGTCAGGATTCCTTCCTTAGGTCAGGAGTCTGTTTAATCGGAGAAAGCCACAGTGAAGATGCAGTACAAATCGCTCAAGAGAAGTGCACTCCTACAGGCCTGGCCAAGATTTCAGGCATATGGGCCCGATTGGACAATCAAGACAGTCTCCACAGGCCACACATGATCCTTTTTACCAGTGTTCCTCTCTGCAGATTAATTCCTATTCTTCTGCCATGGTCAGAAGTATAGAAACAAGCGCTACTACTTTACGTATATTCGCTGAAGGTTTAAGTGGTACCTGGCTCGAAGAACGAAGATTTCCGGGGCGTTTACTAATCTTTCTTCCTACTCCAGAAGGAAACGGCTCTTGGTGCCTGGTGATAGACCTAACCTCCCTAAATCAAGTTTATGAAACATGAAAATTCAAATGGAGACCCTTTTCTACCATTTAGAATATCGGGCAACCAGGCCATTGGTTTATCTCGATCGATTTAAAGGATGCTTACTTCAGACACCACTGTCAGAAGGATTCTGCAAATACTTCAGTTTCCAGATTGGACAGAAACACCTACGGTTCACATGCCAGGCGGACAACTTCACCACGAGTCTTTTCCAGACCGGGTGGTCCTTATTCCTATGCTTGGACCTAAGCCAAAAGTTACTTCTGTATTTTAGGAAAACCAGAACATAGTGCTTCCTACATTCAAATCTCTGGAGTCCACAGATGTTCATCCATTGGATGTGGGCAAAATACTTAATGAATATCTTCAAATTACTTCGTCCTTTTAGACGTTCTGATCGCATGTTCATCTTGCACTCTGACTGCAAAAGAGGAAAGTGTGCTTCATCTAGAACAATTGTGGCCTATCCATTCAGCAGGCAATAGGTTTGACCCCTTTAGAGGCGGCGACAGTACATTCCACCATGGGCATCGCAGCCTCATGGGCAGCAGCTCAGCTCGTGGCTCCTGATGTCATCTGTGAAGCAGCCTCGTAATCCTCGATTAATACCCTCTATGTCACATCATTGCATAGAGGCTGCTTCTCTTTTCTCTGTGAACTTTGGCCTAAGAATCCCGTCAATCGGCGGGGCAAAAAAAATGTTCAAGCATACCCTCCCGTGTGGATTGGCTAGTTATTTCCCACACGTAGTCTGCCATGGAGTCTGTCAGGAAAACGGAAAATGTATTACCAAATACTTACCGGAATTTTCCTTTCCTGATAGACTCCATGGCAGACGGAGTTCCCACCCATGAGTACGAATATAAGAATTGGACTAAGAGTCGGCTAGAAACGGAACACAGTCCAGAGTGGTGAGCTTAAACTTATAGGTATGGGGTCCTATAGCATTGGAGAGGAGGCAGGGTTAACCCACACGTAGTCTGCCATGGAGTCTATCAGGAAAGGAAAATTACGGTAAGTATTTGGTAATACATTTTCCGTTTTATCAGTGGAATGTTAAGTCTAAACATTGTATCAATTTGACTTTTACATCAAAGGAATAGACTTCTGTATGTAAATTAGGAACGTTTAACCACTTAAACACCAAACCTTTTTCTGACAGCTCGTTTCAAGTTAAAATCATTTTTTTTTTGTGCTAGAAAATTACTTAGAACCCCCAAACATTATATATATACTTTTTTTTTAGTAGAGACCCTAGACAATAAAATGGTGGTTGTTGCAATATTTTATGTTGCCCTGTATTTGCGCAGCGGTCTTTTTAAATGCATTTTTTTTTGGAAAAAATAGCCAGTAAAGTTAGCCCAATTTTTTTTGCATAAATGTAAATGATTTTACGCCGTGAGAATCGTGAGAGAATCGTGATCTTTATTCTAAGCAAAAAAATTTGGATTCTCATTTTGGCCAGAATCGTGTAGCTCTATACACTATGGGCCAGATTTTCAGAAGAGATCCGACGCCGTAACTCCAGATACGCCGTTGTATCTCTGTTTCTTAGGCGGTGTATCTATTTTGCGTAGATCTGACTGGCGTAAGTCACTTACACCGTCGTATCTAAGTTGCACTTTTACGCTGGCCGCTAGGTGGCATTTCCGTCGATTACTGCATCAAATATACAAATGAGCTAGATACGTGTATTCCCGAACGTATTTGTCGTAGTTTACGTCGCTTGCGTAAGCGTAAGGTTACCCCTGCTATATGAGGGGTAACCTTGCGTAGGTTCGGCGTACGCCATGTTAAGTATGGACGTCAGGACAGCGCCGTGTTTTTCCGTCGTTTGCGTAACTCGTTCTCGAATAGGGCTTTGCATAAGTGATGTTCACGTCGGTTTCATTGACTTTTTGCGACGTGATTTGGAGCATTCGCACTGGGCTACGTTTACGGCCGGCGAATGCGCAGTTCGTTTGGCGCGGGGGCGCGTTTAATTTAAATACAAGACGCCCCCTACATTGCCAACTTGAATTACGGCGGGATACTCCAGGCCATTTACACTACACAGCCGCAAATTACGGAGCAAGTGCTTTGAGAATAGGGCACTTGCGTCCAAACTTGCGGCGGCGCAGCGTAAATACGATATGCTACGCCCCGCTGTCATTTACGGCCAGATACGAGAATCTGGCCCATAATTACCAAAAGTATTAGGACACCTGCCTTTACACGCATATGAACTTTCATGGAATCCCAGTCTTAGTCCGTAGGGGTCAATATTGACTTGGCCCACCCTTTGCAGCTATAACAGCTTCAACTCTTCTGGGAAGGATGTCCACAAGGTTTAGGAGTGTGTCTATGGGAATGTTTGACCATTCTTCCAGAAGCTTATTTCTGAGGTCAGGCACTGATGTTGGACAAGAAGGCCTGGCTCACAGTCTCTGCTCTAATTCATCCCAAAGGTGTTCTATCGGGCAGAGGCGGCTCTCTAGTTAGGCAAATTAGGTGGTCGCCTATTGCCTCGTATTTACAGGGGCCTCACAGTCACCTAGTTTACCTAATTAGAGAGCTGTTTCTTCTAGCAGCAGATATCCCCCGCCATCAGCACAGTCCTGAGTCCAAACAACTCACAGCCAGAGAGAGCCAGTTCTGAAAGATCACCCCACTCCTCTTGCTGCCTACAGAGCCAGATAGGAGAGGAGAGAGAGCTTCTGTTCCTCTTCCTCCTGCCCTCTTCTCCTGTGTCTGCCCAACACACGCTGACAGTGTTCTCTATTCGGCCTAAGAGAAGGGGATGTGTGGGAGGGAAGAATCAAGCTCAAGGAAAGGAAAGATGGAGCCTCATCCATCCATCCTGTCCCTCCTGCCTCCCAGTGAGTACACTGTACACATGTAGGGGTGCCCTTCCTCCCCTTCTTCCTCCATACTTCTCCCTTTCGTTCTTTCTTTCTTTCTTTCTTTCTTTCCTTCTTCCTCCACCCCCTCTTTTTCTTCCCTTCCATTTTACCTTCCATCTTTCTTTCTTTCTTTTCTTCTTCCATCTTTCCTTCCATCTTTCTTTCTTTCATCCCTTCTTTTTTTTTCATACTTTCTTTCTCCCTCCATCCCCCTCTCTTTCTTTCTTTCTTCCTCTGTCCCCCCTCTCTTTCTTTCTTCCTCTGTCCCACCTCTCTTTCTTTCTTCCTCCGTCCCCCTTGTCTTTCTTTCTTTATTTATTTTCTTTTTTCTTTCTCTTTCTTTCTCCATCCACCCCCTCTCTTTCTTTCCCTCTTTCCTTCTTCCTCCACCACCTCTCTTTCTTTCTTTCTTTACATCTTTCTTTCTTTACTTTCTTCTTTCTTTCTCCCTCCATCCCCCTCTTTTTCTTTCTCTCTTTATTTTTTTCGACCTCCATCCCTCTTTCTTTCTATCTTTATTTCTTCCCCCATCCCGCTCTCTTTTTTTTACCTTCCTTCTTTCTTCCTCTGTTCCCCTTTATTTTTTCCCATTATGAGAGTGAGTGGGGCCTCATGTCTACGTTTTGCCTAAGGCCTCACAAAGCCTAGAGCCACCTCTGGGGTTGAGGTCAGGACTCTGTGCAGGCCAGTCAAGTTTCTCCACCCCAAACATGCTCGTCCATGTCTTTATGGACCTTGCTTTGTGCACTGGTCCAAATCATTTGGTGGAGGGGGGATTATGGCATGTTTTTTTTTTTTAGGTTTGGCTTGGCCCCTTAGTTTCAGTGAAGGGAACTCTTAAGACCTCAGTATGCCAAGACATTTTGGACAGTTTCATGCTCCCGGTGGCAAAGAGTTTGAGCAAATATGGGATTTTAATGGCCCCACACCAATTGAGTAAATGTAAAATATTTTTTTGAAAAATACAAAGGGCCAGATTCAGGTAGATGAGAGCATCTTTGCTCCAGAGTAACGCTTCTCATTTACGTTACTCTGACGACCCTTTCAGCGCAAGTACTGTTATTCACATAGCAGTTGCGCGTAAACTTGCGCCAGAGTAACGATAATGCGCTGGCGTAACCCGACGCAAGGGGAAGTGGGTGTGATCATATGTAAATGATGGGCGGAGCCCAGCACAGAGGCTTACGTTCAGCGCATCAACCACGGAGCATGCGCAGTGAGTGATGCTCCACTCGCCCCCTTTGTGCGCATGCTCACAACTTCCGTCGGCACCACTTCACGGGAAACGTCAGCGCAATGCCATCCGTTGGGCGTTTAAATGCGCCCGTAGAAGCGCCATTTCGGCACTAAAGTATATCCTGCTCCCCCTCCCCGCAGTGATGTTACTTTTGTTTTGAGATGGCTGCTCCCGTTCCCCGCAAACACACAGGAGAAAGCTGAACTTTAATGGCCAGGAGCTGTCAGCCATCATCTCGGCTATGGAGACCTATGATGTCTTCCTCCATGGCTGTAAAATTTGACAGACAAGCATGGACAGAGGTGTTGTCCTGCAAGTGGGGGTGCTCAGCTAGCTCTTATCGTCGGTAACGCTGCTGTAGCTGCTCTCCTGCTGACCTGTGGCCATCTGGAGTAAAGATAAAGCAGCCTTTTGTAGAAATAACTTTGCGCCGGACGGACGAGATACGCGCGGCGCATGTAGCCAGCGTATGGTGCTAATCCGTTCGTGAATTGGGAAAAATCCCTCATTTGCATATTTGCAGGGGAAATCAATAGGCGCGACTGATGCGCCCAGCGAAATTAAGCGCTGACGATACTCTGGCGTCGGAACGTTCCGCCGGTCGCAAATGACCCGTTATTGGGCGCATCTAGTTTGGTGGGTACGGGCACATAGAAACGACGGCGCATCATCACAGTTACGCGGCGCATATCGAAATACTCCAGCGCAAGTGTTCCTGAATCTGGCCCAAAATGTCGAAAAATGAACTGGACAAAAAGCTAAACAACCCTAATTAACTGAGCTAGAACCATAGCCTCTTGCATCCTGTGAGTCGGGAGCCCCCATTACACAGTGGAATTATATATGAGACTACGGTGATATCCTAGTGTCCAAATATCTGATGGTGACAGATGGGGGATGGTGACTTTCAGCTCAGCAACAAGCTCGACATGTTTTGCATATTTACATGCTTCTTCAGGAGCTTGAGGGTAATATTGTTATAGTCTATAATAAAGCAATATAATATCATTAAGTACATTTTAAGTAAAAATAAATGCATTTTCACTAGTGCAAGAAAAAATGCAAAGTAACAATGGGTACTTACAAAAACATATAGATCACATGAGATCATTTGGTGGAGGGTGGATTATGGTGGGGGGTTGTTTTTCATGGGTTGAGCTTGGCCCATTAGTTCCAGTGAAGGGAACGCCTTAAGCCGCGTACACACGATCGGTCCATCCGATGAGAATGGTCCGACGGACCATTTTCATCGGTTCACCGATGAAGCTGACTGATAGACTGATGTGCCTACACACCATCGGTTCATGAACCGATCGTGTCAGAATGCGGTGACGTAAAACACAATGTTGTGATGAAAAAAACGAAGTTGAATGCTTCCAAGCATGCGTCGACTTGATTATGGGCATGCGTAGATTTTTAACCGATGCTCCTGCGTACTAACGATCGGTTTTGACCTATCAGTTAGCCGTTCATCGGTTCAATTTTAAAGCAAGCCATCTGTTTTTGGACCGAAAACTTTGTGGGAACAGTTTGGGGATAACCCCTTCCTGTTCCAACATGACTGCGCACAAGTGCACAAAGCAAGATCCACAAAGACATGGATGAGCGAGTTTGGGGTGGAGGAACTTGACTGGCCTGCACAGAGTCCTGACCTCAACCCGATAGAACACCATTGTGGTTAATTAAGGAGACTGCGAGCCAGGTCTTCTCGTCCAACATCAGTGCCTGACCTTACAAATGCGCTTCTGTAAGAATGGTCGCATTCCCATAGACACTCCAAAACCTTGTGAACAGCCTTCCCAGAAGAGTTGAAGCTGTTATAGCTTCAAAGGGTGGACCAACTCAATATTGAACCCTACGGACTAAGACTGGGATGCCAATAAATTTCACGTGTGCGTAAAGGCAGGTGTCCCAATGCTTTTGGTAATTTAGTGTATATCTATATATAAATAGATATATCTATATCTATCTATATATAGATATATCTATATAGCTATAGACAGCCCTCAAAAAATCCACTAGCCTGCTCGCATTTTGCGAGTGGATTTTGAGGTCTGGCGAGTGTGGGCTGCCTGGGAGCAAGGGGGGCGAGCACCGCCGACAGCCTAGGTTTAATGAGAGTGATTTTGGGTGAAGAGAGAGGAGAGGAGAGCCGCCGCCTGGTTGATCAGAGCCCCAGGGAACATAACAGATTTCAATTCAATAGCTGTGTGTTCGCCGCCGCGCTCCGTCATATACAGCCCCTCCCCCTTTTCCGGGAACTTTGATAGACAGATCACCCATCCCAGGATTGGACGGGTGATCTGTCTATCAAAGCTCCCCGGATAAGGGGGAGGGGCTGTATATGATGGAGCACGGCGGCGAACACACAGCTATTGAGTTGAAAGCTGTTATGTTCCCTGTGCTCTGATCAACCAGGCGGGGGCAGCTCTCCTCTCTCTCCCCCAGCACAGGTAGGCTGCACTGGGGACACATGGCTGCACTGGAGACACATGGCTGCACTGGGGACACATGGCTCCATTTTTTGGGCATGGATAAAGTTGTTGTTAATATTTATGTTTATAACTTAATTCTGCATAAAACATTTTAAGTGTCATTTCATGAGATAATTTATGAGGGCGTGTCTAGGGGTGGGACGTGGTAGAGGTTGGGCGGGGCAACTGGTGGTGAGTAACCCTTGAGGCCTGGCTAGTGGCCCAGAGGCGATTCAGTTCGCATGTGTCGCGCTATACAAGTTTTCATTCATTCATTCATTCATAGTGGCTCAGGACTTGAAATTCAAGGAAAGATAGAAAAATCTCCAAAAGGCATCGAATTACAGATTAGACATTCTTATTGAAGGGACGTCAAGGGTTAACACATTGTTACATCGATTGCACAAATGTTGTTGTGTAGGTAAGATTGTCATGTGTAGGTCTTGTGATGTCTATGTATAGAAATGGTCAGTTTGAAATGGATGTCACATATCAGTCTTAGATCACGAGTGTGTAACTTAAGCACCCGCCCAGTGACAGTATGCTAACCAATGATATTAAGACAAGTATCCCTATGTATTCCTATATGTTTTGTATGTTTTATAAAAGGAACTGTTCGCGCCATATTACATCAGAGTGACTTTAACCTACTACCGTGCCTGTCTTGTTACTGCAAGGTTAAACTCATTCTCCCGGTACCGAAGGGGTCACCATACCAAGGTGGGCATACTATACCTACCTAACAGTTGGGGGCTCTGTCCGGGGTTTAGGTGGTCTCCCTGTAAACCGTTCATGCGGTCAGCAGGGCTCGATCAATTCCTGAATTCCCTATGAATCCAGGCAGTTGGGGACTGTAATTAATTGTGCTTTAGATACGGGTAAGAGTGGTTGGTGCCATAATATAGACATCGGGGATGTCCAGATAATATAGGTTATCAGGGATAACTAAGAATCAAGTGTCTCGGGGAGGCATTGGAACCCCTTGGTATGATCACCCATTACTGCTGCTTATATTATTTGCTGCTTAAATTATTGCTGCTTAGAAGTATATGTTTAAAGTATTAAGAATTTTAGAGTAATAAGAGATTATCTGTTTGTGCGGTACAAGTGTCTAGAAGGTGAGCTAGGCCAAAGACCGCTTTGAGACGTTTTGTGGCAAAGTATAAGACGCCCCATCTCCGTGGCTAGGCGAAAGCTATATGACATGTGGTGGATTTTCACCCTCAAATCGTTGGTACCCCTAGGAATCAACACGGAGTTAAGTATGCAACCCTTTCTGGAGCCGTAGCCTCATAACCCTCGTTGCACTCCACTGTTACATTGTTACATGCCTATAAGGAGCATAGGTTTTTTATCCCAATTTGGGGTGGATGATAGCAAGTTTTATGTTTTATGTCGTATGGTCAAACTTTCTGTCCCTCCATATTTAAATTATCAGCTAATCTCTTATCAGTATTATCATATATTACATATCGTATATACATTTTTCCTATAATTATAGTCACATTGTTTTCTTTGTTTCCTTTATGTTTCTGACTAGTCTCATTCATTGGAATCTGCGGGAGAATTGAGTTTCCGTTCTCACCATAGGGTCTGATAGATACATGTACCCTTACAGTCAGAGATGGTGATAATTACAGCATTTTCTGCTAAAAGTTAGAACATGTAATATTATAATTTTGCCTTTTAGTGTTTGTACCTCGTTTTGACAAGACAGATTCCATATGTGTCAATATTCAATGTGTTTGTTTAGTATCGGGGATATCCATGGCGGGGCCTTACGATAGACGTCATATAGGAGACAGCATCCAGTCTATCCATAGGGACTCCTATTGAAAATCTCTATTACAATGAGGGATGGCCGTGCGCCGATAGCGTATAAAGGAGTGACGCACGCTCCTCCCTCTACGTCCAGATGAAGCTTACGCATTGACGTTGCGAAACGCGTTGACGTAACACGGCACCGGACGCCACGTCACGTCCACAACCCCCAGCGGGATCGGGACCTCGTTGAGGAAACCTCTATGCCGGAAAAAGGACAAACACCACAAACGGCTGTACAGCTTTACCTAAAGAGCCGCGACTTACAGATCTAAATCAAAGGTGTGATCTACAACGGCTCATCCAGCAAGGCTACTCGCCGCACACGCTGTCTGGTGGTGACAAACTTGATGACAACAGTCATAACCTGCACTCTTATTATATAAGAGCTGGGAGCCATACACTGCCGTTTACCATCAGAATCGCCCGGTAAGACTGTTCCTTTTTATACCTGCAATTGCCAGGACTACTTATACCTGAAGGAGCTGGGGGACACCTCAAAACTAATCAGTTTACTACTATGACAGTGTCAATCAGTCAGTGTACCGATACGGTTTTCTATGAACTTTGCCAATGCCATAGCCAATGAAATTTACACTGGAACTATAGAAGAAGAAAAAATCTATAAGTCGCATAGTCTCCTCATTAGTGGTTGCAACCCATATGAAATAGTTTATATTGTGCTCTTACTGACCAGTACTCACCACCTGATCAGTGTAATGAGAGTTCATAACGATTATTAAATTGTGTGCAGATATATCTATATTGAGTTATCTATTGAGTTGCAACAATATCCTTCTCCCGCAGGGGTACTACTGCTGGATATTTTCATATACTACATATATTTATTTTTGAAAAGGTTTTTTCTTTAGCGGTAAATACCGTTAGGAGTCTCCAGCAGTAGCGACCCACCTGGCGTCCGGATCGCCCCAATTACGTGTTTTTTGATGTTAGTTACATGTCTGTGTCCTGTCTATGTTGTATCGTTGTATGTTACATGAACTAGATTCATGTGTGCAGCACCGGCTGGCTGCTATAAGTAGGCACATATGTGAAATCTTCATTATATACATTTAGTAATATTAATTTTTGTAAAACTTCTTATCCTTAAAAAATGTTTGTACTATAAGTATCTTTATATGATTAATAAATATTTTTATCTATATCACTGCCCATCACTGCCTTAGTAGTCTCTTGGTTGCCTATTGGGGACACTCTGTCTTAGTTTTCCCATAGTGCAACATCCCTTTTTTCATATGCATTGTTTTGACTACGGCAGTTGACCCCAAAAATATAAATAAAAATAAGGGGAGTGACAGGTTATAAACCCTTTTTGGGATAAGTATATAGGAGGTTGTAGAGGCAGTAAGTTCAATTTTGGTTTTTGTTTATTTGAAAGCTATATGACCCACGGTTGAAAGCAAGTGATACTGAGCCGGTCGTCTGTGTAATATTGTATGACTTGTCCTTGATGTAAAATTTGTTTAGTATTTAATATAACTGAGTGGAATTTAAAAAAAATCTGCCAAAGTTATTTTTAATAATCTCTCCCAAAGAAAGTACAGAGTATTTAGGTCGCAGGGTAAATTTTCCAGATAGACACAATAAGGTTGTACTTTACACAATCTGTCACGATCACACTTGCCAGTGGCAAATTTCTAACCACAAGCGAGCGTCTCATGACGGGGCTATATGAGGAACTAAAAGAATAAGAAGGAATTTCTACTAAGCACGTAAGACTGGCTGTGATGCTTCACAGCCCGCATTACCTTTAACCACTTCTAGAGGGAGACTCCACTCCAATCCAACTAGCTGACCACACACAGGTAGATACAGATCTTACATACAATCTGCTGCATGCTAAGGGTTGGGAAACAGTCTAGCAATTACTACACACTTCTAGGGTTCCTCCAGCTATCCTGTAAGCTTGAATCCCAGTGTTAATCACTCTTTCTACTGTCCCCACACACACACAGATCTCCGTCTGGCAGATCTGTTAGCTTACAATCAGCATGCAATCTGGAAACATACAGTGAAATTGCATACCGATTGACACATAACATAGATTGAGCACTTAGACACTAAAATACAATAACCTCTCCAGAGATATGAGAAGTACACAGAAGTCACTTATTAATTTAATAGTTTAATAACCCGAAAGTGGACAGCACAAAAAAAAAAAAACTTTCATTGTGAAGTCGACACTTCCTTAATTGGTATAGCATATAGATAGCTTGTGTCTTGTGTAAACCAATGACTTGCTTCCTGTGTCAGCGCAAAACGGCAAAAGTTACTTTCATTTTGCAAAACACAGACTTTACTTATAACAATTGTATTATCCAAGCCATAGTTAAATTGCCCAACACAATCTGTACTGTGTGGGATCTGATCAAACCG
This sequence comes from Rana kukunoris, assembly GCA_029574335.1. Classification (NCBI taxonomy): domain Eukaryota; kingdom Metazoa; phylum Chordata; class Amphibia; order Anura; family Ranidae; genus Rana; species Rana kukunoris. The sequence continues at coordinate 498,781,727 of CM056051.1, read as the reverse complement.
GGATCCTGTTTCCAGTGTGTGTGGCACGAAGATTTTTGCATTGATACAACTGTCGGAAGCAAATTGGGATCAGTATATTATACTGACCAACTCCGGTGCTTGGATCAATGGGGACCAGACATAGTAAACCTACCTCCTACCCATGTCCCAACGTCCAAGAAACCTGCAAAGAATACGTTGCCTGAGTAGGAGGCACGGATTATTTTCTTATTAATCCCTGGGTGGATAATATAGCGGGATGGACAGAGGGATTACACAGTTGTTCACCCTTCCCTAGGGATGGGGCAAATGACCTGTTCCATTTGGATATGATGAAGGGACTGTGTTTAGGAGATCAAAGCGCATGGCCATATTATGGTCCAGACCCACAATGGGACCAGGATTATATGAAACATGGACAGGGATCACATGAATAGAAACGCACAGGACCAACCTTGTTACAATTGCGGCCGTTCCGGCCATTGGGCCAGAAATTGCCCCCTACCTGACAGAAGGGCCAATTCCCAAGACCAGAACCCTGGCCTGCCCAAGACAAATACCCAACCTAGATTTGACATAGACTGGACTCAACACCCACGTTGACGAGGCCCGGAGGATCCACTCGGGTCCGGACAGACTCAGTATGGAATCTAGGGTGATACCTATAACCCGTCCCATTTTTGTCAGTCTAGCGGTTTCTGATGAACTACTCACTGTTGATAACCGCATATGGTCACAGAACGATTTTGACACCGGTCTCATTGATTGTACCCCCTATCGGGCTACCCTGAAACCAGGTGCTCAACCAGTGTTTCATAAACAATATCCTTTGTCAAAAGAGAAACTAGATGGAATCAGACCTATGATACAGGACTTTTTTAGAGAAGGGAATCTTAACCCCTATCTGCTCTGCATATAGTACCCCTATCAACCCTGTTTCCAAACCAGACGGTAGTGTCAGATTTGTTCAAGACCCAAGGGCTATCAATAGTTTAATCATCCCACTTGCCCCGATAGTGCCAGATGTCACCTCTCTCCTTTCCTCCATACCTGCACAGGCCACCTATTTTTCTGTAATTGATTTGAAGAACGCTTTTTTTTTTCAGTATACCTGTACACGAGGACACTAGGCCTCTGTTCGCAATTACCTTCGAGGGTCAACAACTCACCTGGTGCCGTATGAACCAGAGATATGCTGATTCACCTGTTGTGTACAGCATAGTCCTCCAAGCCACATTAAAACCCTGGCACCCCCCCCCCCCCAAGGTTCTGTCCTGCTACAATATGTGGATATCTCCTCGTTTGTAGTCTATCAAGGGAGGCCTGCAGGGAAGATTGTTTATCGTTGTTAGGTTGGTTACATGAATGTGGGCACAAAGTTTCACCCAAAAAGTTACAATGGTGTAAAGAGGAAATTGAATATCTTGGTTTTGAGTAGGAAAATCAGTCCTAGCCGTATCCAATCTGTCATGGGCCTGGTCAACCCAAATACTCAGAAGGAAATGCTATCTTTTCTGGGTATGATAAATTACTGCAGACAGTGGATACCGGACTGTTCTTACTATGACAACATTTTGAGGCAGTGCACATTGTCAGACAAACCAAAAGATATAATATGGTCACAAGAAATGTTAAACGCTTTTGAAAAGTTGAAGTAAGCAATCATGTGTATACTTGCTTTGGGCCTCCCTGAATATGTAAAGCCATTTTAGTTATATGCAAGGGACAACTGTAAAACCATGGCGGGGGTACTGACACAAGAACACGGAGGAAAGTTTAGACTCGTAGCTTTTTTTTCAAAGGTAATGCCAATTTCTGTACAAGGTATGCCTGCTTGTTTGAGAGCCCTAGCGGAATGTGCAATGGTGGTGGAAATGTCAGTAGCTTTCACCCTGGGCCACCCCACCACACTTTACACTACCCACCATCTTCTTTTTTTTTTTTTTTTCTTTCTTACCACTTCAGCCTTCACCAACCATTCAGAGACCAACTCATTGCCTGGCGCCACGTTTCGTCTCTATCTGTAGTTTTGCATCATATGTGGTATTAGTGCTGTTGGGAGTGCCTTCCGCTCCTCTTTTACTATTATTATTATTATTTTTTTTTTTTTTTTTTTTTTGACAAAAAGGAAAATCCCTCCCCTCCCCTACCCTCCCCGTGGCTCCCAGTGACTCCCAGGGATCTCAGTTTAACCTTCAAGAGTATTAGGTACCGTGTCCAGCTACCCTGATCGAATTTTATGGGTTTAAAAGGGGCATAAGACAGATTTTGTTGTTTAAGCTAGTTTAAGCTGGGTTCTCTGCGGAGTACGGGTTAGGGGGCCCGTAGATTCTCAGCATAGCTCCATGATTTCTTATACTCAGACCATTTTGTCCATTTCTCTTTGAAGACAGTATTTGTTCCTAGGACCCTCTCCCTGAGCCCTTCCATTTTAAAAGTTTCTTCAACAACGTTTATCCAGTCCCAGACTGTAGGCGTTTCCTTTTCCCTCCATTTTCTAGGTATCAACCTTTTCGCGGCATTCAGTAGGTGTGGAAGAAGGGATTGTTTATACTTTTTTATACCTTCCTGGTTACAGTGAAAAAGAAGGGCCCAAGGGTCCCTCTTAATCTCCTTTCCCATAATCTCTCCTATTTGGCTCAAGATGGTATCCCAGTACTTTTGGATAACCGGGCAAGTCCACCATAGGTGCGCCATTGTGCCTCTATCCGAGCATCCGCGCCAACATTCCGCAGTGAGACCCTCTTTAAAATGGCACGCCTTATCTGGGGTGATGTACCACCCCGAGATACATTTGTAGTTTGTCTCAGCAGTTTTTATGTCGATTGCTGAGGCGTGGGTTAACTGCATAATCTTCAGAAAAGTATTTTCCCCTCTGGGTATTCCTAGTTCTTTTTCCCATTTATCAACAAAAGGTGGTTCCTCCTTTGCTCCTATTTTGGTGAGTATCCCATATAGTTTGGTGATTGTGCCTTTTGATTTATCAGTTCTACAAATCTTTTCCATCGGTGTCAGCTCCTCCCACGTCCGTAAGGGGCGCGGTAGGTGCCGCACAAAGTGAGATAATTGTGAGTAGTGCCATCTATCTAAATACCAAAAATCGCTTCTGGTTCTCAAATCTTCATACGACTTGATCCCTTCCCCTGTGATTATATCGCCTAGATGAACTGTGTCTTTTTTTATCCAATTCCCCCCTGTTTTCCTTTCCCCCGGTGAAAAATATGCATTTTCTTTTATATTTATTAAGGGTGAGTTAAATTTCCAACCGAGTTGCATCTGGACCCTATCCCATAGTCTTAGGGTATCCCGTGTCATGTGATTTGTGTTGTGATCGAGTGTACGAAATTTAGTCGGGTTCCAGATGGCTTTATTCAATTGTGTATTGGCCAGAGCATTCTCTATTTGTACCCACCTTTTGTCTTTCCTACCCCTGGCCCATTCCACTACCCGAGAGAGGACCGCCGCCCTATAATAACTTGTAATGTCGGGTGCCGCTAGGCCACCCTGCTGCTTTCTCTGCTTTAAGATGGATAAAGATATCCTATGCTTCTTGTTTTTCCATATATAGTTCGTCAACAGGGAGTTTAAGATTTTTAGAAATTGTTGGGGTACCGCTATGGGGATTAAAAGAAATTTGTAAAGAATTTTTGGTACGACCACCATTTTCAGCATATTTATTCGCCCAATCCATGAGATGGGTTTGTTAATTGTTTTTTTTAGCTCTTTTTTAATCTCGTTCAGCAGAGGTACATAGTTAATTTTGTAAATCCGCTGGACTGTATTTGCGAGTTTTATGCCCAGGTATTTTAATTCCCTGCACCAAGGATAGTCACAAATTTCTTTTACTTGCCCCCTTTCTTTTTGATTTAAGTTAATGCTGAGTATTTCTGATTTTGTTACGTTGATCTTGAAATTGGATAAAGAGCCATATTGATGTAGTATCCTAGAGAGCGCAGGGATCGAGGTTACCGGGTTGGTGAGATAGAACAAGACGTCATCGGCAAACGCCGACAATTTATGTTCCTCCCCCCCCACTTTTACCCCGTTAATCTCAGAAGTGTTTCGTATTGAGGATAGGAGAGGTTCTAGTGACAGAATAAAAAGGAGGGGGGACAGGGGGCACCCCTGTCTTGTCCCATTCTTCATCTCGAATGATTCTGATAGAGAGCCGTTAACCTTAATATTAGCCGTTGGGTGATGATAGAGTGTTTTAATCCATCTGAATAGCTTCTCCCCGATTCCCATTGCTGTCAGGGTTTGCATCATGAATCCCCAGTCTACCCTGTCGAATGCTTTTTTGGCATCTATCGACAGGAATAGACCAGGGGATCCACTCTGCTTAATCTTCTGGAGCAGAAGCAGGGCTCTTATACTGTTATCTTTGCCCTCACGGTTTGGCACGAAGCCCACCTGATCGGAGTGTATCAGGTTGGGTATAACCCTTTTTAAGCGTTCCGCTAGTATTTTCGCGAAGAGCTTGATGTCAGTATTGAGAAGGGAAATGGGTCTATATCCCGAGCACATCGAGCCATCCTTCCCTTCTTTTAGGATAATTACAATCGATGCGGCGAGTGTTTCCTTGCTAGTTTCATAGTCTGCACCCAGACCATTAAAATACCTGGCTAGTTTAGGGATTAGGATTTTGCTAAATCTTTTATAGTAGAATACTGAGAACCCATCAGGGCCGGGACTTTTGCCGGTAGCCGTGTTTCCCAGGGCAATTTTTATTTCATCTTCAGTTATGGGTTTATCCAGATTAAGCTTCTCTATCTCGTCTATTTTAGATAGACCGGCTTTACCTAAGAACTCACACGTCCTGGATTCTCGCTCTCCTTCTTTCCACCTCGCCTGATCGATTGTATATAGATCTTTGTAATAGTTTTTGAAGGTGTCTGCGATGTTCCCAGTTTTATAGACCCATTCCCCATTTTTATTTTTTATCTTTTCAATGTAGTTCCTGACTTTTTTTTCCTTGGCCATTCTCGCGAGGTGTTTGCTCGATTTATTACCCCAGATATATCTTTCTCTATCAATATTATTAAAGTATTTATTGGTTTCTTGTTCCCTGATTTCCCTGAGCTCTTTCCTTTTGTAATTTAAATCCAGAAGGATCTCTTTTGTTTTTTGTGCTTTGTGTTTACTCTCTAAGAAACGGATTTCTTTCTCCAAGGTATCCGCTATCCTGTTTCTTTCTCTTTTTACTCTTGCACCTTCTGAGATACAAATCCCTCTGATAAACGCTTTGTGCGTCTCCCAGAGGGTTGCCCCAGAGATCTCCTCTGTATCATTAATCCTAAAAAAAAGTTTGAGGTCTTCCTCCACCCTGGATGCAACCCCTTCATCACGGATCAGATCGTCATCTAGGTGCCAACCGGACCGATAAGTAGGTTGGGAGTCTAATTTTATTCTCATGGTAACGGGGGCATGGTCAGATATAGACATAATTCCTATGTCCGACTCAATAACCCTCTCCAGTAACCTGTGATCCACCAGGATATGATCGAGCCTAGTGTACGTTCCGTGTGGGGGAGAGAAAAACGTATAGTCGCGTGTTTTGGGATGGAGAGCCCTCCAAACATCCACCAGTTGACATCCATGTAGCTTATTTTTTAATTTTGGGAACTGCACGCTATTGGTCTCCCTCACACTAGACGTACTATCCTCTTTTGGGTTCATCACAAGATTTAAGTCGCCCATCAATACTATGTGTCCTTCTGCAAAGTTTTTTACCTTCTCCACTATTCTGCATAAATATAAAATTGGGTTATTATTGGGGGCGTAGATGTTGACTAGGGTGTAGGTGGAGCACCCAATCTTTCCTTTCAGAAATAGGAAGCGCCCTTCCGGGTCCGTCATTCTCGCCTCCAAGGAAAACCTAATACCTCTTGAAAAGCCAATTGCCACTCCCCTTGAACGTTTTGATATAGAATCTCCATAGTACCAGTTTGGGAATAGCGGGGAGGATAATTTAATGTTAGTGTCTATAGTTAGGTGGGTTTCTTGTAAAAAAATAATATCAGCTCTGCAACGCTTAATCTCCTCCAATATCATACATCTTTTCCTAGCGGAATTCAGCCCTTTTACGTTATATGTCATACATTTTACCTCTGTCATAATGTACCTATCTCTCAATTATCTTCACGTACCCTCTTGGGACAACTGGGAGCCACTTTCCCCACCCCCCCTCCCTCTCCCTCCCTGGTGCCCCCCCTCCCCCTCCCTTGATTCCTACCCCCCATCCCTTTTCCCTATTGTTCCCCCTGCCCTTGGAACGTCTCCCCCCCCCCATCCCTTTCCCCTATTGTTTTCCCTACCCTTGAACCGCCTCCCCCCCTTGTCTTCCCTTGGCCCCTTTGAGACCTGAGACCCATGGATAACCTCCCTCCTTACTTCCATTGGGACTTTTATATGAGGTGCGACCTCCCCCCGCCTGCCCCCCCCTGAGAGCTATGTTGCCTTGATGGTCTTCCTCCTTTTGTAGGGAGGACACCCTACCCTCCCGTCACCCCCCCTGAGCCCTCCACCCATCCCCTTCCCCACCCCTCCTCGCCTCTGTTGGTTTTTGTAAGGTATGTATAGGCTAGCTACGTTATTCTATCCATCCTGGAACCTCTATCACCGGGAGGTTCAATTTAGAGCAGAACCCTGGCAGATCCTCCGGAAAAGTTAGTCTAGCAGACACCCCGTCTTTCTGCCCAATGAGGCAGGCCGGGAAACCCCATTGATATTTAATATTATGGAGTCTCATCTGTTCCAGGAGCGGTTTCATATATCTCCTTCTCATTAGGGTTTCCCATGCTAAGTCCGGGAATATCTGTACCGCGGACTCTGCGTATAATAGGGGGGCTACATTCCTGAGTCTGAGCCAGATGGCCTCTTTATCCTCATAATACCTAAACCTGGCGATTATGTCTCTAGGTCTGGCCTCCCCCGCATTGTTAGGCCTTCCGATGCGGTGAACCCGTTCAAATTTAAAGGGTTCTCTGGCCCCCTGCTCAAAAAGCTGGAAAAACAGACTGTTAAGGATTATTTTTAAGTCTTCTCCTCTTTCCTCTTTTATAGATCTAATCCTTAAATTTTTCCTTCTGCTACGGTTCTCTTGGTCCTCCAAGTGATATTTTAGCATTCTCTGGCTCTTTTGTATACCCAGGTATTGTTCCTTTAGTTGCTTTAATTCTAGGTCTTGTTTTTCCAGTTTCTGTTCACTTTCTTCCACTCGTGCCAGTAGGTGGGCCATATCCGTTCTAAGAGTGCTGAGTTCCTTCTTAATGGATTTTTCTAGTCTACTTTCGAGGTCTCTCAGCATTATTTCCAACTCCCCTTTCGTTGGGATATGTGAGTCTGTACCTCTTTCCTCGCTTAGGGTCTGATCATGTTCCCCTTCTGATGAAACTTCAGGTGTTAGGGGGATAGTTTGATTCCCTCCCCTCTTCGCTGACCCTGTTTTCTCTGTTTTTTTTGAGTTAGCAGAGCTTTTAGCGCTCCCCTCCTGGGTCATATAATGTCTTATGGTACTTGCTGTAGCGTGTTCCTTAGGGGTTTTAGGGGCAGCGCCCCTTGTTCCCCTGCTCATCCTGTGTATGTTTCTTGCCCGAATCCGCTTCCCCAGTTTTAAATATATTTACTCCTATTATTTAGGAGTGCCACTCTCCTATTACTGACTGTTGGCTCTTTGGCACGTTTAGGGCAGCAGGTATGAGCACCCAACAATAAGTAACGGACCGTAATCCGTCTCTAATTTAATCCTGGGGGGATGATTTTCCCACCCCTTATTTCCGCATCCAGCCGCTAGTACCCTACTGGGGTCGCTCTGATTGGGGAGAGGGGTTTTTAAATGGGCTTATGCGATTGTTCTCATGGATGACCCCGGGCCTCTACTTTATACAGGAAGTCCCCTGATGTATACATGCTCTGCTCCAAATAAAACCCTTGCTGGTAAGCGTTAGTTCCTGCTTTTTACTTTGAGGCCTATATTAACCCCCGCGCACCTCAAGGCTATTTAACGCATCAGGTTTGCTTAAGTTCCGCAGGTACAGGTGGAGTAATAAAAATCCAAAAGAGGTCCCACAGCCCTCCTAGCCTCAAGCAATTAATCCACGAATAGATATTCCAAGGATTAGATGTGGGGGTTTTTAGCGTAATCAAGAGGGCGTTTAGGAGAGGCAGATAGACACCATGTACGGCAGAACCCGTGTTTCTTTACAAATCATGCACCTTCTCCAAGTACTCAATCATAGCAAAGTTGGGCTAGCGTGCCGAGGGCTAGACTTGGTGTGAGAGTCCCCCAATCAGAGAGTCACAGAGTCGGTATATACAGCGCAGGGACAACACAAGCTAAGAACCGATCATCTAGTCCTGCACCTTATTTTGTCTCCTCAATTTATTTATTTATGGCACCCAGATCGTCAATACTTCACTCCCAAGAACAATCCATTATCACATCCGATATGGGGCATAGAAAATAGATGCAAACTTACCCCTTTTCCGGGCACCGGGCATCAGCCGGGTTGAGGGGGGTGAGATATTACCTGCTATACCTTTAGCATGGGATCCTCCGTGCTGGGGGAGGTGGGGTTGGAGCCGTTGCAGCGTGACTCCCGATCTTTAGCATCCGGCTAACCTGCAGTCAGCTCCGTGGGGACATATAGCGGGAGGGCTAGAAGAGCCTCAGAAGAGGCGCCGAGCGTCGCGTTGGAGGGTAAGGAGGGCCGCCCGCCACTCAGCGTGTCTTTGTTTGTCCTCCGGTGTGAGTATTTTGCTCCATCCCCGGGTCTGCTGGCGTCCGCAGCGGTATCAGCGTCCTCCCTCACCGCATCTCAGGTCGACTTCCCAGCGCGGGTTCGGCCCCTCCCTCGGCGTGCGTGCCTCACGTGCCGCACGTCATCCCCCCCGGATCTACCCACCAACTTCTAAGAGGGATACACACCCAGCATATGTCAGCCCAACGTCTAAGTGGATACGAAGTCATCCTCTTAGGAAACACATCCTTGTCAATCAGATACTGTTCCCCAAATGCAGGCCCTGCCCCTATCTTAAATGCCTTATTGGGATTGAAAGGCACGATAGATGACATTCCACAAGTCCATGACTGTTTGACTTCTGTAACAACAGAAACCTCCCCTAGACTAGACATGGCAACCCTGCCCATACCAGATTCACATGTTGTGTTCGTGGATGGGTCATGCACAAGACCAAATGACACTACATACAACGCAGGATATGTCGTTGTAAGTTTACCTGACTGCATACATGAAGCAGAACCCATCCCCTATCAGTCGGCTCAGGCTGCCAAAACTGATAGCCTTGACCAGAGCATGCCAGTTGTTAGGGACAGTCTGTCACCATTTACACAGATTCAAAGTATGCCTTCTCCGTGGTCCATGACCACGGAGTGATCTGGGCTAGACGAGGGTTCATAGGAGCGGATGGGAAAAGAATTTCTCACTCCCAGTTGATCAATGATCTACTAGCTGCAGTCCACCTCCCTTCAGAGATAGTCATACTACATTGTAGGGCACACACGGGGGGCGGAGATCAGATTTCCAGGGGCAATGCCTTGGCAGATAGAACAGCGAAAGAAGCCGCACTCCAACAATTAGCTACCTTACAAATGGCCGTACTAACACCACCCTTGTTAGATGACACACAAATGATAGTGGGACAATTATTGATGAGTTTAACCCTTTCCAGTTCTTTTTTGTTTTACTCTTATATGCTTGCTATAGGCTTATAATGTGCATAGTTGTTAAAATGTCCCGAACATCCGACCCAGCAGCTGCGACTAGAATTTATCTGAGTATGTATTATGATAGAAAAAGAGATTCCACGTCCAGCCATTATGAAAAATATTTAGCCAAATATAGAGAAAATCGAATAAAAAGGGAGAACCATATAATTTGATGAATTATTTGGATTCTAAGAGGGGATTGAAGGGACGTCAAGGGTTAACACATTGTTACATCGATTGCACAAATGTTGTTGTGTAGGTAAGATTGTCATGTGTAGGTCTTGTGATGTCTATGTATAGAAATGGTCAGTTTGAAATGGATGTCACATATCAGTCTTAGATCACGAGTGTGTAACTTAAGCACCCGCCCAGTGACAGTATGCTAACCAATGATATTAAGACAAGTATCCCTATGTATTCCTATATGTTTTGTATGTTTTATAAAAGGAACTGTTCGCGCCATATTACATCAGAGTGACTAACCTACTACCGTGCCTGTCTTGTTACTGCAAGGTTAAACTCATTCTCCCGGTACCGAAGGGGTCACCATACCAAGGTGGGCATACTATACCTACCTAACACTTATAATATGTAAAAAAAAGTTAGATTTTATTTCCATCATTTACACTTTCAAAATTACAGAAAACAAAAAAATGGTGTCTGCAAAAGTTTGGGCACCCTGCAGAATTTATAGCATGCACTGCCCCCTTTGCAAAGCTGAGACCTGCCAGTGTCATGGATTGTTCTCAATCATCATCTGGGAAGACCAGGTGATGTCAATCTCAAAGGTTTTAAATGCCCAGACTCATCTGACCTTGCCCCAACAATCAGCACCATGGGTTCTATTAAGCGGTTGTCTAGAAAACTGAAACTGAAAATAGTTGACACTCACAAAGCTGGAGAAGGCTATAAGAAGATAGCAAAGGATTTTCAGATGTCAATATCCTTTGTTCGGAATGTAATGTACTGTAGAAATGGCAGTCATCAGGAACAGTGGAAGTTGAAGCAAGATCTGGAAGACCAAGAAAAATATCAGATAGAACAGCTCGCAGGATTGTAAGAAAAGCAATTCAAAACCCACATTTGACTGCTCGATCCCTCCAGAAAGATCTGGCAGACACTGGAGTTGTGGTACACTATTCCACTATAAAGAGATACTTGTACAAATATGGTCTTCATGGAAGAGTCATCAGAAGAAAACCTCTTCTACATCCTCACCACAAAAATCAGCTTTTGAACTTTGCGAATGAACATATAGACAAGCCTGATGCATTTTGGAAACAAGTTCTGTGGACCGATGAGGTTAAAATATAACTTTTTGGCCGGAATGAGCAAAGGTACGTTTGGAGAAGAAAGGGCACAGAATTTAATGAAAAGAACCTCTGTCCAACTGTTAAGCATGGGGGTGGATCAATCATGCTTTGGGGTTGTATTGCAGCCAGTGGTACAGGGAACATTTCACGAGTAGAAGGAAAAATGTATTCAATAAAATTTCAGCAAATTTTGGATGGTAACTTGATGCCATCTGTGAAAAAGCTAGTTAAAGAGAGGATGTCTTCTACAAATGGATAATGATCCTAAACACACCTCAAAATCCACGGGGGATTACATCAAGAGTAGGGATGAGCTTCGCGTTCGATACGAACGTATGTTCGACTCAAACATTGTCTGTTCATATGTTCGTCGAAATTCGAACAAAACGGGTCGTTCGCGCCAAATTCGAGTGACGCAAAACGGCCCATAATTCTCTGCGGCATTGCGCGCTGATGATTGGCCAAGCATGCTGTATGTCCCGCATGCTTGGCCAATCACAGTGCGCAAAAAACGAAGAGCCATAATTGGCCAAAGCCTGGGTGGCTTTGGCCAATTATGGCTCAGGGCTTTAGCACACACCCCACATTATATAAGGCCGCCCTCGTGTAGTGTGTGTTCCGGCTTGTTAATGAAAGCAGTCAGAGAGACAGAGAGATTGTATTTTTATATAGCTAGATAGAGCAGGCATGCATGCTAGTCAGTTTAGCTTAATTTACAGTGTGTAGAAGATATATATCCCTAGGAGTTGTACATATATTTATACACTGTATAGCTTAGTTAGATCAGTTCTTCCTAATTTACTGGCAGGCAGGTGATTGTGCTATTTAACCACTTCCCGACCGCCCACCGCAGGTATACGTCGGCACTTTAAAGATGGATATCTCGGTAACGGCAGCAGCTGCTGCCACAACCGAGATATCCATCTCTTCTGTGGGCGGTCGGGTAAACGATAATGGCGGTCTCCGCGGCGGAATCGCCGCGAGATCGCCGTTATCGGTGGCGGGCGAGCGTCCCCCCCCCTCCCGCTGCGCTCCCGCGCCCTCCTCCGCTTACCGGAGCCGTCGGTAGCGGCGGAGGCGATCGGGTGCGCTCGTCTGTTCAGCGGGAATGCGAGTGAGGGAAAAAATTTCCCTTGTCCATCCCCGTAGCTCTGCTGGGCGGAAGTGACGTCAAACGTCAGTTCCAAACAGCGTCTTAAAGAGACATTTTTTTTTAAATGTCATTTGAAAAATGACATTTAAATTTTTTTTTTTTTGCATTTTAGCCTAAATATGAGATCTGAGGTCTTTTTGACCCCAGATCTCATATTTAAGATGACCTGTCATGCTTTTTTCTATTACAAGGGATGTTTACATTCCTTGTAATAGGAATACAAGTGATAATTTTTTAATTTTTTTTTATTTTAGTGTTAAAAATTGGTAAAATAAATACAAATAAATACGAAAACAAAAAATATTTTTTTTTAAATCGCCCCTTTACGACGAGCTCGCGCGCAGAAGCGAACGCATACGCGAGTAGCGCCCGCATATGAAAACGGTGTTCAAACCACACAAGTGAGGTATCGCCGCGATCGTTAGAGCGAGAGCAATAATTCTAGCCCTAGACCTCCTCTGTATCTAAAAAAATGCAACCTGTAGAATTTTTTAAACATCGCCTATCGAGATTTTTAAGGGTAAAAGTTTGACGCCATGCCACGAGCGGGCGCAATTTTTAAGCGTGACATGTTGGGTATCATTTTACTCGGCGTAACATTATCTTTCACAATATGTAAAAAAATTGGGCCAAATTTATTGTTGTCTTATTTTTTAATTTAAAAAAGTGAATTTTTTCCAAAAAAAGTGCGCTTGTAAGACCGCTGCGCAAATACGGTGTAACAAAAAGTATTGCAATGACTGCCATTTTATTCTCTAGAGTGTTAGAAAAAAAAAATATATAATGTTTGGGGGTTTTAAGTAATTTTATAGCAAAAAAAATGTTTTAGTCTCGTAAACACCGAATCTAAAAAACAGGCCCGGGGCTAAAGTGGTTAAAGACGCTATCACAGGTATAGACACCCAGCAGGTACAATATTTAAAGGATTTTTTTTTATTTTTTTTATTTAAGCATCAATAAAATCACCTGGAGCATTGATTTAATGATGCTTAACTTAAAAAAAAAAAAAATCCTTTAAATATTGTACCTGCTGGGTGTCTATAGTTTGCCTGTAAAAAACTTTGAGAACCCGGGTCTTGCCCGAGGGAACATGTATCAATGGAAAAAAAGTTTTAAAAATGGTAATTTTTTCAGAAGTCCTGCTCCTAAAAAAAACAACTGTTTTTTAAACTTTTTTCCATTGATACATGTTCCCTGGGGCAAGACCCGGGTTCTCGAAGACGTTTTCCAACAATAACTTGAATATTGGTCTTTAAAATGATCGTTTTTGAATTAGAACGTTCGAGTCCCATAGACTTCAATGGGGTTCTAAATGTTCGCGCGAACGGTCGGTCTGTTCGACGGTTCTGGTGCGAACCGAACGCGGGGGTGTTTGGCTCATCCCTAATCAAGAGGCGTAAACTGAAGGTTTTGCCATGGCCTTCACAATCTCCTGACCTCAACATTATTGAAAATCTATGGATAAAAGAGAAGTGCCTGACAGACAGCCCAGAAATCTCAAAGAACTGGAAGACTTTTGTAAGGAAGAATGGGCAAAGATACCTCAAACAAGAATTAAAAGACTCTTGGCTGGCTACAAAAAGCGTTTACAAGCTGTGATACTTGCCAAAGGGGGCAGTACAAGATATTAACTCTGCAGGGTGCCCAAACTTTTGCAGACGCAATTTTTTTGTTTTCTGTAATTTTGAAAGTGTAAATGATGGAAATAAAATCTAACTATATATATATATATAAATATAAATATATATATATATATATATATATATATATATATATATATTTCCCCTTTTCTTTTAGAAAAGGCGCTACGCTAAAGTTAGTGGGAGAGTGGGAAAGTTATGTTGCTCCCACTCTTAATTCAGAGGGATTCAGGCAGAGCCAAGCAGCCAATTGGAGACGTTTCCCTCGCGGAGCATGCTGGGGAGGGGTATATCTGTGGCAGACGCCATTTTTTGGGGTTCTTCGTGGGTTCCAGGTGCGGCACCCATCTTCAGGGTGTGCACACCCAACGGACCCCGGCGATATGGCCTACCAGGCCGGGGTCGCATGCTATGCAGAGTTCCCTGCTGATGCTGAAAGGAGCCCTAGCGACTTGCTGGGGGTTTCCCTTCTACTGAAGAGATCCTAAGCTGTGTGCTGTTCGGTGGGGGATCGGCTTGAGGAGAACCTGGAGGCAGGTGATCCAAAAGGGCTTGAATGAACTATCGGGGATCTGGTTGCCAGGAACTGACAGATAACCATAGACTGTCAGCTGGTGACCCATACTGAAGAGAGAACTTTCTGGGAGGATTCGCTCTACAGTTCACCATTGGGCCTGTGGCACAGGTCTTTATCTTGAAACACTAAATTCAACTAGAACCAAGTCAGTGAGAGAGACTTGTTCCTCCCAGCAACCTCCGGCTGCCAGGCTTGTGGCAAAAGTCTGCCCGGAGGCACCTCTAGGCCTGGGCGTACGTGCAGAAAAGCACGCGCCTGAAACTTGTCTGGACAAGTTCTTCAAGTGGGAGGAGTCACCCACCCCTACGTGAGACGTGCAGCGAGAGTTCGCACCAAGCAAGTGAAGGGAACCGCCCAATTTCACGCCAAACTGACCAGTTACTACCGCCCACGAGAGAGTGAAGACCACATGAGCCATGTAGACTTTCTCGCTGCTATCCGCTGCTACTCAGCGGCTTAGACCCCCTGCCTCTTTACCGGGAGTCTCCAACATTTTTCCTTTGCTTGGGATGCCAGTGACGGATACGGGCATCCGAATGTCCACAGAGGGACAGTTTGTCCTATTATCGAGCGGAGGATCGGAGATGCTGGGGTTGACCTGCCCCCGCTGCTAGGAACTATCGATACAGATCCAGCCATTTGCCCGATGCCAGAAATGCCGGGCCTACCTATTCGTGGCAACATCACCCAACAAAACTCCTCGGGAGTACCGGGTGAACTGTGTTACCGGAGTTGTCACCGCGGAGGAGGAAGCCACAAGGCCGGAGCCCTCCCCGTCGGTGGAAATCATGGAGCTGGAGCCTCCCAACATAGAGGTCATCTCGATCTCTCCAGACGGCTACCTTGCCACCTTGTTCACCGGAGGTAAGCCCAACGACCGAGAAAGACCAACAGGATGACCCGGTTGATGTGACCAGCACACATGCAGAGACCATACCGGAGACCATCACCTCTACAGCGGTCTCCGTATGGTGAACTTCTATCGGAGCAAGGCCTGCTCCAGCCTCCCGCAGCCGCGGTCGAGGCCTGCCTGTGAAGAGCTGTTTGCCGGATTGGCCCAGAGACCCATCCAAGGTCCACGGTTACTTGCTTGCAGAGGAGTACAATTCCTCAGAACTGGATTCTTATTCGGATGACGGTGATCTCCCGGACTATATATTTGAGCCACAGTTTCCACAGTCACAGGGGTTCGGAGGATTCCGCAGGACCAGGAGAAAGAAACGCTCCGGCCGGAGCGCACCCCGTGGGTCCGGAACTTCGTCCGTGGACCTCCCGCAGCTGACCTGGGGAGTCGGCGAGTCTGTTCCAGTACCTTCTCTCAATGCCCCCTGCCCCTTGCGGTGCCCACTATAAAAAGGGCACCGGACGTTATAGTGCTGCCGGGACGCGGAGACCCACGCACATTGCCTAAATTGGCCAGGCTGCAACGTCTGGTAATACAAAAGGTTGCCATCCGCTATGGGTATGAGTACCCTTATGTGCCATCCTCCCTTCTATATCAGTTGGATCAGGATCGGGAGGGATGGTGCCAGGAGGCCATATGGACACATCTAGGGGTGCCCCGTGTTCTAAAGGGTGCGGACTTGGGCCTATCCAACCTAAATTCCAGGTTTGAGCGTTGCCACCGAGAGTGGAGCTGGGGTCGACACATTTATGGTGACCGGGTTG
The DNA here is from genome assembly GCA_029574335.1 of Rana kukunoris. Classification (NCBI taxonomy): domain Eukaryota; kingdom Metazoa; phylum Chordata; class Amphibia; order Anura; family Ranidae; genus Rana; species Rana kukunoris. The sequence continues at coordinate 498,765,670 of CM056051.1, read as the reverse complement.
TGCTAAAGTGCACTGGGAGAGAAGACCAGGTCTTTTCGGTCACTTCAACTACAGAAGATGGAGAATTGTTTCCCCTTTCCCCCCTGGCCTCTTCAGATCCGCATCTGGTGCACATGTGAAGTACTCTGGGAGGGGTTGGGTTCAGTCAGTTAGAGTGGGACCTTGCCGACTTCTACACAGCATGGAAGGAAGATTCAGTGAAAGGAATGTCTTATCTTCTGCTTCCCTTTTGCTGCTATTTCTTTGCATTGGACTTGGACTGCCGCAGTACCAGCGCACTGACCGCTAGGGGCAGAGTCTTGCATTTTTCTTTCTCTTCTCGCAGGACAAGAATGTATATATTGTTTTATTTCTTGCAACAGAGTGACAGAAATATCACAGCACTTATAGTTAAACTTAGGGTTGTCCCGATACCGATACCAGTATCGGGACCGATACTGAGTATTTGCGGGAGTACTTGTACTCCCGCAAATGCCCCTGATGCATACCGCCGCATACCGCAAAGCCGCCGCATACCGCAAAGCCGTCACCGCGTTAATCCCAGTGCATTACAGGCAGCTTTCGTTTCAATACTTGTAATCCCCGCCGTGTATAGACACTCCCCTTCTCGGTATTGGACGGATCTGTCCAATCCCGAGCAAGGGGGAGTGTCTATGCACGGAGTCACGCATACTCTACACGGCGGAGATTACAAGTATTCAAACAAAAGCTGCCTGTAATGCATGCTAATTAATGCGGCAGCAGCAGCGGCGGCGGCGGTGGCATCATCTACTACTAGGTATGGGGGACATGGCTGCAATATGTGGGGGGACATGGCTGCATCTACGGGGGACAGGACATGGCTGCATATATGGGGGACATGGCTGCATCTGTGGGGGAGAGGACATGGCTGCATATATGGGGAACATGGCTGCATATTCGGGGGGACATGGCTGCATCTGTGGGGGACATGGCTGCATCTGTGGGGGACATGGCTGCATCTGTGGGGGACATGGCTGCATCTATGGAGGACAGGACATGGCTGCATATATGGGGGACATGGCTGCATATGTGGGGGGACATGGCTGCATCTGTGGGGGACATGGCTGCATCTATGGGGGACATGGCTGCATCTATGGGGGGGACATGGCTGCATCTGTGGGGGACATGCATGGCTGCATATGTGGGGGACATGGCTGCATATGTGGGGGACATGGCTGCAATATATGGGGGACATGGCTGCAATATATGGGGGGACATGGCTGCAATATGTGGGGGGACATGGCTGGATATATGTGGGGCTGGATATATGTGGGGGGACATGGCTAGATATATGTGGGGCTGGATATATGTGGGGGCACATGGCTGCAATATATGTGGGGAGACATGGCTGCAATATATGTGGGGGGACATGGCTGCAATATTTGTGGGGGGACATGGCTGCAATATGTGGGGAGACATGGCTGCAATATGTGGCTGTACTATCAACACTGCAGAGAATGGGCAGCATAAATAGATAGGGTTGTGTATGTTTGTAATGTCACATGTTATTTACAAATGTCAATATTTGTAATCCAATGTTTACAATATTATTTTCTCTTTTTCCTACTTTCTTTACTGGTTAGCAGGTATCAGGCTAGCATTCAGACTTGAATGCTTTAGGACACTGGGGACAGTGTAATTTCAAGTGGGGGGAGTATGTAGCGCCCACTTTCTTTTAGAAAAGGCGCTACGCTAAAGTTAGTGGGAGAGTGGGAGAGTTGCTCCCACTCTTAGTTTTGCTAAATTGGGCTGCTGTCAGCCCTGAATTATCCTGTGCTCCAGAGATGTAGTTCCATCTCTGGGAGGCAAGTGGCGCCAGAGGGATTCAGGCAGAGCCACTTTCCCCCAGCAGCCAATTGGAGAATTTTCCCTCGCGGAGCATGCTGGGGAGGGGTATATCTGTGGCAGACGCCATTATTCTGGGTTCTTCGTGGGTTCCATGTTCCAGGTGCGGCACCCACCTTCAGGATGTTCGCACCCAACGGACCCGGCGATATGGCCTACCAGGCCGGGGACACATGCTACGCGCAGTTCCCTGCTGATGCTGAAAGGAGCCCTAGCGACTTGCTGGGGGTTTCCCTTCTACTGAAGAGATCCTAAGCTGTGTGCTGTTCGGTGGGGGATCGGCTTGAGGAGAACCCGGAGGTAGGTGATCCAAAAGGGCTTGAACGAACCATCGGCGATCTGGTTGCCAGGAACTTACAGATAACCATAGACTGTCAGCTGGTGACCCCTAAGAGAACTTTCTGGGAGGATTTGCTCTACAGTTCACCATTGGGCCTCTGGCAGAGGTATTCATCTTGAAACACTAAATTCAACTAGAGCCAAGTCAGTGAGAGAGACTTGTTCCTCCCAGCAACCTTAAGTGCCAGGCTTGTGGCAGAAGTCTGGCTAGAGTAGCGACAAACTGTTCTATTACAGAAAGCAGGACTGCTTTCTCTTCACCCAAGCCTGATACCGCAACGTTCTCTCCTTCATCAACCTTTTCTCTCTACCTCATGTTGATGTTGGTCGTGTTGGACCAGGAAATAAAGCATTCTGAAAACTTCAGCGGCAGGTTTGGACATTCTCTTATTGCTCTGCTCACTGCAATCACCCCTAGACAACATACAAGGGTAACTTAACCACTTAACCCCCTGACCATAATGCTGCCCAATGACCAGAGCACTTTTTGTGATTCGGCACTGCGTCGCTTTAAATGACAATTGCGCAGTCGTGCGACGTGGCTCCCAAACAAAATTGGCGTCCTTTTTTTCCCACAAATAGAGCTTTCTTTTGGTGGTATTTGATCATCTCTGCGGTTTTTTATTTGTTGCTCTATAAACAAAAATAGAGCGACAATTTTGAAAAAAATGCAATATTTTTTACATTTCGCTATAATAAATATCCAGAAAAAATATACAAAACATTTTTTTTTTTCTCAGTTTAGGCCGATACGTATTCTTCTACATATTTTTCGTAAAAAAAATCGCAATTAGCGTTTATTGATTGGTTTGCGCAAAAGTTATAGCGTTTACAAAATAGGGGGTAGTTTTATGGCATTTTTATTAATATTTTTTTTTTACTAGTAATGGCGGCAATCAGGGTTTTTTTTCAGTACTGCGACATTATGGCGGACACTTTTGACACATTTTTGGGACCATTGGCATTTTTTTAGCGATCAATGCTATAAAAATGCATTGGATTACTATAAAAATGCCATTGGCAGTAAAGGGGTTACCACTAGGGGCAGGGAAGGGGTTAAGTGTGTTCCTGGGTGTGTTCTAACTGTATGGGGGGGTGGCCTCACTAGGGGAAATCACTGATCTTTTGTTTATACATTGTATGAACAGGAGATAAGCGTTTCCCCTGCTGACAGGACCGGGAGCTGTGTGTTTACACACATAGCTCCCGGTCCTCGCTCTGTACCGAGCGATCGCGTGTGCCCGGCGGCGATCGTACCCGCTGGGCACGCGCACGGGACTCGGGGGCGAGCAGGGACGCGCCCCCTAGTGGCCGCAAAGTAGCCGACGTAGAGCTACGGGCTCTCGCCCAGGAGAGCCACATTCCCGCAGTAATATGACGACGGGCGGTCGGCATCTAGTTAATATGCCGATCCCAAATCAATCAGCGGCTCCTGAGGGGGTATTGCTATATATATATACAGGCCTCAAAATTTCCACTCGCCTACTAGCATTTGGCGAGTGGATTTAAGCTGGGGGCGAGTGATGACAGGGCTGCATGACCAATCTCCCTCCTATCTGTGCCTACACAGAGACTCCATATGAGATTGGCGGCCGAAGAGGAAAGGTGCATGCTCCGGAAAAGTAGTCTGGTGAGCCACGTACAGGCAGAGCAGTACACAGGTGCTCTTCTTACAACTCTCATTAAGCCTTTGGGACCTAACAATATGGCCTCTCTGAGCCTGCCCCCTCCCCCCAACCAATGTAGCTCACTTAAATTTGTCCTGACTTGAGAGCAGCAGCCTTCCAGTTTGTGCAATTTTCTTCTCCTTGTGCTCTATGTAAGTGTCCAACAGTTCAGCCTGAGCACTGTCAACAGATTGGTCTCAATGTGTGCTGTGCGGTGTCAGTGTGCGCTGTGCTATCGTGTCAATGGCTGTGCAGTTGTGTGGATCTCAGTGCTGGATTGTACTCCCTCCTGCTGTGCTGCAGCTCCTCTCCTCACTGCCAGCCTAAATAAAAGGGGGAAGTGGGGACAGGCAAGCGTGGAACCGCACACAGGCACCTGATGATGAGATGAATAGGAGAGAGAGAGAGAGAGAGAGAGAGAGAGAGAGGGGATGGATGGGAGTTGCAGGGGAGACAGCAAGAGAATGGGGAAGAGACCCAGTTCTAGTGCCCTGTCCCTCTGGTCTGCCCCCAGTGCCCTGTCCCTCTGGTCTGCCCCCAATGCCCTGTCCCATTTTGTTAAAGTTGTTGTTGGTAATATTTAATTATGTAACTTGATTCTGCATAAAACATTTAACAGTGTCATTCCATGAGATAATCTACGAGGGCATGTTTACGGGGGCAATTAGGCGCAGGGCAGTGTATGAATTAGGTGGGGCAACTGGTGGCGAGTAACTCTTGAGGCCTGGCTAGTAGCTCAGGACTTGAAATTTTGAGCCCTGTATATATATATATTAGGGCTGTGCAAATTAACTTTTAATTAATTAATCGATTAATCTTTAATTTTTTTGATCGATCAAAATCTTTTTGATCGATTAAAATTCTTTTGATTTGTACTTCCCTCTCCGCCGGCTTCGGGGTCTTCAGGGAGTTCCGTCGGAGATCCAGTGACGTCACGGACACCGACGGGGCTTGCCGTGTCCATCTGAAGGGCTCCTTTGCTGTGCCTTCATATCTGCATGCCGGCGGGACCTTACTATCTGCCACACGCAAGGGCTGTTCTTCCCTCTATCACTTCCCTCTATCACCCTGGGATTCTTCAGCCATCCACTGGGAGTTGTGATAGTTCCCTTCATGGGACATCTACATGCCGACGCACTGATGTTAACCTCTCCTCATCTGGATTCAGCAGTGGTATCGTTATACACAATTTTATACCAGTATCATACTTAGCTACATATTTTTATGACTGCTTTTGCTACCGTTTGGTATTACTCACACCATTTTTATAGTTTATGTAGCTACATCGATTTTATCTCCAGTGCAATATTTATTTTGTTACCTACTTGAAGACTATACAAGTTTTAATGCTATTCCCATCGAGCGCTGCCTTTGTGTGTGTTTTGTATCCTGCTATGCATTTTTCCAGTGGTTGGGAGCTGCACTGGGAATCGGCCTGCAAGGAGATCAGCTAAAAGTAGTTGGATCTGTAAGTGCGTTATAATTAATCGAAATTAGTCGATTAATCGATAAAAATAAAAAAAACGATTAATCTAACACAAAAGTTTTGATCAGTAACAGCCCTAATATATATATATATATATATATATATATATATATAGATCTATATATATATAGATATATAGATCTATATATATATATAGATATATTTAGATATATTTAGATCTATCTCTCTCTCTCTCTCTCTCTCTCTCTCTCTATATATATATATATATATATATATATATATATATATATATATATATATATATATATATATATATATATATATATATATATAAACATTATAAATACCTATTTTTCCTCTCCACATACTCTCTGTTCTTGGCTGCATAGAAGCTCATGGAGGAGAAACAGCAACACACTGATCTTCGCAGTGAATGGCTGTGCTCTCATGTTTAGCGTGTAAAGATTTTAATAGGAAATCAGGGGGACTAGCAGGAACACCAGGGGTTTCACACAAAGGAAGCAATACAAAGAGCTTATACAAGTAGGTGATGTGGCAGGCACACATCAGGAACATGAAATGTTGGGTTGACATCGAAACTGATGGACCTGTACAGGTTTGTCCTCATTTTGCTGGCATGCTGGCTTGACATGTTGGATATCTACAGTATTTACTTGGTCCATCCTTATTTTTATTTTTTTTAAAAAGGGTAATATATTGGCCAATAATGTTTTTTTCCTGACATTTAGCATTTGATAAACTGTTGTACAATTTTGTGTGACATAAAAAAAATTGAAACTACCACTATATTTTACAGTGTCTTTTTTGAGTAAATCTAACGTGTGGGGGTTGAAACCAATCTTCAGGCTTATTTATTTTTTAAACATGTGTACAAAAAAAAATTATATATATAATATATTAGCTTGTCTGTACTTTCAGAGAAAAAAATGAGAAAGAGGAAGATTACCCGTTACTTAAGTAAAGAGAATAACATTACAAAGATGTAGGATTGGAGGAGGAGCCCAACCCGCTGGCTACTGCGACAGATCAATGAAACATCAAGGATAACTATACAAAAGAAGTGTTAGGTCATTAATTACAGAGAAAAAAACAGTCAAAGATAACAGAGATTTGTGTCGCTACCACATCTGTGGTGTGGGACTCAATCCCTCCTCTCCCTCCTCCCCCTCCACACAATGCAAAAAGTATATAATACTCAATTGGTTACCCAATGTCTATAATTGTCTAAGAAAGAAATAGAGGAAGCATACGAAGAACAGAAAAGAAACGATGTAGTAAGGTCGCCCATACATTGTACAATTTTCCTTTAGGCTCCATTCACACTTAGACGATTTGAGGGAAATTAGTGCTGGGGAGGTGTTTAAGGGGAATGTGTGCTGGGAGGGGGGATTTTGGGGGGATTTGTTCTAGGAGGTGGAATTTGTGCTAGGAGGGGGGAATGTGTGCTGGGGGGGGGGGGGGTATTTGAGGGGAATGTGTGCTGGGGGGGTATTTAAGGGGAATGTGTGCTGGGAGGGGGGATTTGGGGGGAATGTGTGCTTTGAGGGGGGATTTTGGGGGAATTTGTGCTAGGAGGTAGAATTTGTGCTAGGAGGGGAGAATGTGTGCTAGGAGGGGGGATTTGGGGGGAATGTGTGCTAGAAGGGGGGATTTGGGGGGAATGTGTGCTGGGAGGGGGGATTTGTGAGGAATTTGTGCTGGGAAGGGGGTATTTGGGGGAATTTGTGCTAGGAGGGGAGAATGTGTGCTGGGAGGGGGGATTTGGGGGGAATGTGTGCTGGGAGGGGGGATTTGTGAGGAATTTGTGCTGGGAAGGGGGTATTTGGGGGGAATTTGTGCTAGGAGGTGGAATTTGGGGGGAATTTGTGCTAGGAGGGGAGGACATGTGCTGGGGGGGGGGGATTTGTGCTGGGAGGGGGTATTTGTATGGAATGTTTGCTAGGAGGGGGGTAGTTGATGGGAATTTGTGCTGGGAGGGGGTATTTGGGGGGGTATTTGTGCTGGGAGGGGCCATTTGGGTGGAATTTGTGCTAGGAGGGGGTATTTGGGGGGGAATTTGTGCTGGGAGGGGGTATTTGGGGAGGAATTTGTGCTAGAAGGGAGTGTATGGGGGGAATTTGTGCTAGGAGTGGGGAATGTGTGCTGGGAGGGGGTATTTGGGGAAGAATCTGTGCTGAGAGGGGGTATTTGGGGGGGAATTTGTGTTGGGAGGGGGTATTTGGGGGGGAATTTGTGCTGGGACTGGTTATTTGGGGCGGGATTTGGGGGGGAATTTGTGCTAGGAGTGGGGAATGTGTGCTAGGAGGGAGTATTTGGGGGGGAATATGTGCTGGGAATGGGGATGAAGATATTTACTAGGAGGGGACATTTTTGGGGTAGCTGATTTGTGCTATGAGGGATTTTATTGGGGGGGGGGGCATTTGAGAGATGGGAGCAAACATATGTGCTGAGAAGTGGGGTTTGGGGGGAATTTGTGCTAAGAGGGGGTATTTGGGGGGAATTTGTGCTAGGGGGGATGTGTGCTGGAAGGGGGTATTTGTGCTGGGAGGGGCAATTTGGGGGAATTTGTGCTAGAAGGGGGTATTTGGGGGGAATTTGTGCTAGGAGTGGGGAATGTGTGCTGGGAGGGGGTATTTGGGGAAGAATATGTCCTGGGAGGGGGTATTTGGGGGGGAATTTTTGCTGGGAAGGGGGTATTTGGGGGGAATTTGTGCTAGGAGGTGGAATTTGGGGGGAATTTGTGCTAGGAGGGAGGAATTTGTGCTAGGAAAGGAGGGGATTTGGGGAATTTGTGATAGAACGTGAGGGTGTGTGTTGGGAGGGGGTATTTGGGGGGAATTTGTGCTAGGAGGGGGAATTTGGTGGGAATTTGTGCTGGGAGGGGCGATTTGGGTGGAATATGTGCTAGGAGGGGGTATTTGTGGGGAATTTGTGCTGGGACATGGTATTTGGGTGGAATTTGTGCTAGAAGGGGGTATTTGGCGGGAATTTTTGCTAGGAGTGGGGAATGTGTGCTGGGAGAGGGTATTTGGGGAAGAATCTGTGGTGGGAGGGGGTATTTGGGGGGAATTTGTGCTGAGATGAAGATATGTACTAGGAGAGGAAGTTTTGAGGTAGCCGATTTCTGTTACAAGTGTTTTTTTTTGGGGGGGGGTGGATTTGGGGGGGGGATTTGTGCTGGAGTGGGGAATGTGTGCTAGGAGGGAATATGTGCTGGGAATGGGGATGAAGATATTTAATAGGAAGGGAAATTTTTGGGGTAGCTGATTTGTGCTATGAGTGATTTTCTTTGGGGGGGGGGGGGGGCATATGAGAGATGGGGCCAAACATATGTGCTGAGAGCTGGGGTTTGGGAGGAATTTGTGCTAGGAGGGGGGATTTTGTGGGAATTTGTGCTAGGAGGGGGGATTTGGTGGGAATTTGTGCTAGGAGGGGGGAATGTGTGCTGGGAGGGGGTATTTGTGGGGGTATTACAGCTGGGAGGGGCGATTTGGGTGGAATTTGTGCTAGGAGGGGGTATTTGGGGGGGAATGTGTGCTGGGAGGGGGTATTAGGGGGGGAATTTGTGTTGGGACGGGGTATTTGGGGGGAATTTGTGCTAGAAAGGGGGTATTTGGGGGGAATTTGTGCTAGGAGTGGAGAATGTGTGCTGGGAGGGGGTATTTGGGGAAGAATATGTGCTGGGAGGGGGTATTTGGGGGGAATTTGTGCTAGCCTTGAATGAATGAATGAATGAATGAATGACTTGTATAGCGCAACGCATGCAAACTTAATCGCCTCTGGGCACTTTTTCCAGCCAGTGTCTGATTGGCTGGTGCGGTCATTTTTACCCCGTAGGATCTTGACACGCTATGGACACACAGTCATACACACATATATACATATATACTGGGTCAATTTTTGGACGATCCAATTTACCTACCAGCATGTCTTTGGAGTGTGGGAGGAAACCGGAGCACCCGGAGGAAACCCACGCAGACACAGGGAGAACATGCAAACTCCAGGCAGATGGTGTCGTGGTCGGGATTCGAACCAGCGACCCTTTTGCTGCTAGGCGAAAGTGCTACTCACTGGACCACTGTGCTGCTAGGAGGGGGTATTTGGGGGAATTTGTGTTAGGAGGGGGGATTTGGTGGGAATTTGTGCTGGGAGGGGGTATTTGTGCTGGGACAGGGTATTTGAGGGGAATTTGTGCTAGGAGTGGGTAATGTGTGCTGGGAAGGGGTATTTGGGGAATAATCTGTGCTAGGAGGGGGTATTTGGGGGGGTATTTGTGCTGGAAGGGGGTATTTGGGGGGGAATTTGTGCTGGGAATGGGGATGAAGATATGTTCTAGGAGGGGAAGTTTTTGGGGTAGTCGATTTGTGTTATAAGTGATTTTTTTTGGGGGGGGGGGGCATTTGAGAGACGGGGCAAATATATGTGCTGAGAGGGGGGGTTTCAGCAGGGGGGCGGATTTGTACTGGGAGGAGGGGTCATTTATGCTTAGGAGTAAGTATGCAGATTTGTGCTCAGTATTTGTGTTGGGGAGGATTTTTGCTGACATAATGCTCATACTTGGGGGGGGGGGGGGTATCGCAGTTTTACATGTTCGCCCTGGGCTCTAGGTGACCTTATCCCGACACTGGTCAAGCCTAAACTCTTTTAAGATGTACAGGCTCTTGTACTACATAGTTAAAGGTAAATCTAAAAGAAATTTCATTTTTAAAATTGTATAATGTATGACCAGCTTTAGTATAGCTTGCCCGCATTCGCCCAGCTCTCCCGCCCACCTATCTGTGACATTACGATGGCATTTGCAAATGTTGATTTATTTATTTTCAGGGGGAAAAAAGCAATTACCGGCGCAGCTCAGTGAACAAAATGAAGAGTTTCCAATTCTGTGAAACGACAGAGCTGCCTCCAAATAAAACTCTTTTCAGTGAATGGCTCTCGTTCTCTGCATTTTGCATATATTCTATATATGTTATATTTGTATATTTTTGCATAACATTGTAGGATAAAGCAACTTGTGTCAGGCTGAGATGGATCATTTTCCTGGCTGTTTTTAATATTGAATGCAGACCAACTCCCACTGCAAGTCACTGTAATGACAGGAGAGTGCCCCATCTGTCTATTACCGCTCCCCAGAGAGCCAAGAGGCAGATGCTTGCATAATGCTGCTGATCTTATTGTTTCTCAATGACTCCGGGGCTTAAAGCTGACCTCCTGCCTTCCCTTCAGCCTTGCACACTTGCACAGACTCTCATCTCTTGTATTGAAATTGATTATTCTGATTCCACTGCACACTGTGAGCTTCTCACTGTTGTATAGGCTGCTGCGACAAATCAGTTAGAGCTTGCCTCATTTCCTGGCTGGCCATGCAGTATTCGTTTTAACAGATTCCTTCATCCACACACACAGGTTATATGGAGGGATATTCCCCAGCTGGGACATTGGCAGAGCCGTTTGAAGGAATTTGGGGGCCCCAAGCAAAATGGACATAGAGGGCCCCCCTGCAAGCACACAAAGCCTACAGGAACCACAGCATAGTGATACAGTTTAAGTTCACCCACACTCAAAGACTGGTCCCCCATCACAGACTGACCCCCCATCACAAACTGACCCCCCTTCACAGACCCCCCTCGATAGTAGACTCCTGTCCCATAACAGCACAGCACTCCCCCTCCCCACAGAGCATTACCTTATGAGAAGATAAGAAGCACGGCAGCCCTGGACAACGGGCGGGACTTTTCATGTTAAAGGTGAGTTATGATTGATGGGACCGCCCAACTGCATAGCAGCCAATCACCCACTTCTTAAAAAGTCTGGTGAGCGGCCGAGGCTCTCATCTTGTGTGAATAAGACAGGCAGGGGGTGGGGGCAGTGCTGCGATTCTATCGAAGGGACAGACTTGTGTGCGGCGCGCCTGCAATGCTGTGAACATAGCAGCAGACAGACGAGACAGCTTGGGGGCCCCATGCTAGCTCGGGGCCCCAAGCACTTGCTTGGTTTGCTTGCCCTGTTGCGACGGGCCTGGACATTGGGGGTTATTTATGAAAAAGGCAAATCCCCTTTGCACTATAAGTGAAAAGTGCACTTAGAAGTGCAGTCACTGTAAATCTGAGGGGTAGATCTGAAATGATGGGGAAACTCTGCTGATTTTATTATCCAATCATGTGCAAGCTAAAATGCTGTTTTTTATTTCTTTGCACGTCCCCCTCGGATGCGCTTCCACTTGTAGTGCAAAGTGCATTTGCCTTTTGTAAATAACCCCCGTGTGTATGACATGGATTCTATATGGATGTATACACATCCCTATATGTAAACATGTGTGAAAACACACACACATCTCTGTGTGTGGTGTGTCGAGTGCCTTCTAGAAATATACATTTTTTAGTAGTAAAAATGTCTGTTTTATCATATGATGAAAAAGAGGGGGGGGGCACTAGCTGACCAGCCGCCGCAGTTTAACAGCGGCAGATTGGTTCGGCTGCGCGAAACAACGTAATGTAACGTAATTTTGCATTTCAGCCATTAGGGGGCGCATGCACACCGCCGGAGGTGCGCACCCCCTGCTCGCCCCTGGTGACGACGCGTGTGCCCGGGGGCGCAATCACCACCGGGCACCCGCGATCCCCCGTTACAGTGCGAGAGAAGGGAGCTGTGTGTGTAAACACACAGCTCCCAGTCCTGTCAGGGGGAGAAATTACTGATCGCATGGTCATACAATGTATGAACAGCGATCTGTCATTTCCCCTAGTCAATCCCACCCCCTTCAGTTAGAACACACCTACGGAACATAATTAACCCCTTGATCACCCTCTAGTGTTAACTCTTCCCTGCCAGTAAGGCCACGTACACACGATCAGACCGGTCCGATGAAACTGGTCTGACGGACCGTTTTCATCGGACCAGGCTGAAGTGGTCTGATGGTCTGATGTGCGTACACATCATCGGACCACAAATCCGATCGGACCAGAACGCGGTGACGTAGAACACAACGACATGCTGAGAAAACGAAGTTCAATGCTTCCAAGCATGCGTCGACTTGATTCTGAGCATGTGCAGGTTTTTGGTCCGATGCTTTTGTGTACTAACCATCAAATCTGTCTGACGGACAGGTGTCCGTCTGACAGATTTTAAAGCAAGTTTTAATACTTTGGTCCGACAGACAACGGTCCGATAGGCCGTACACACCATCGAATTGGTCTGATGAAAAGACCAGATTCATCAGACTGGTCCGATCGTTTGTACGCAGCCTAACATTTTTTTAACATTTTTTTTAAAATTTTCATATTCATTTTTTTCAAAATTGTCGCTCTATTTTTGTTTAATACCGCATAAAATTGTAATCGTAGAGGTGATCAAATACCCCCAAAATAAATCTCTATTTGTGGGGGAAAAAAGGACGCCAACTGTGTTTGAGAGCCACATCGCACAACCGCGCAATTGTCAGTTAAAGCGACACAGTGCCGAATCCCAAAAAGCCCGGTCATTGACCAGCAAAATGGTCCAGGGCTGAAGTGGTTAATGGTGGCGATCATCGACTTCTAGGGGGACTGCGATATTGCGGCGAACATTCTGACACTTTGTGGAAACCAGTGACACTGATACAGTGATCGGTGCAAAAAATATATGCACTGTCACTGTACTAATGACACTGGCTGGGAAAGGGTTATATTCAGGGGCAATCAAAGGTTTAACTGTGTGCCTAACTAGTGTTTATGTGTACTGTGTATGCTGCTTTTACTAGGGGAAGAGAAGGAATTTATTCCCTGCTCCGTAGAGACACAAACTCCCTCCCTTCCCCCCCTGCAGTGTTGCCAACCTACCAGATTGAAATTTACTGGCGCCGCCACGTTTTTACTGGCATTTCACAAAAGTACGCTAGGCAAATAGCAATGTGATATAAGGTAGATATTAAGGTAAAAAAAAACATATTTTTGTTATTTTCGACATAATAAGGGTAAATTATTTAGTCACATCACCCCCTGCCTCCAACACCCCCTGCCTCCAATCACCCCCGTGACTCCATCCCTCTCTGCGGTGCCACCAACAACCCCTGTCTCCATCCCCCACCCTCTGCGGTGCCACCATCCCCCTTTGAAGTGCTTCCAATCACCCCCTGGCTCCAATCACCCCCTGCCACTAACACCCCCTGCCTCCAATCTTCCCCTGCCTCCATCCCCCTCTGTAGTGCCACTGCAGCCACCATCACCCCCTGCTTCCAATCACCCCCTGCCTCCAATCTCAATGCGCAGTTCCAAACCAAATCGTGCTCGGCTATTTTTATTGGCACATTCCTGCAACCACGGACATTTACGAACGGGGAAAAAAGTGCCCGTTTTTACAAACTGTTCGTAAAAATACAGGTGGTTGGCAACACTACCCCCTTGTCAGAATGGCGGTCTGCCTTGTTTATATAGGCAAATCGCAGTTCTGTCTCTCTGCCTGACAATAATATTTGTTGTTTTTGTTATCCTTTTATTACTGTCATATTTTCTTTGAAATGGAGGAGGAACCAGTTGTATGGCTGATCTTATCTGACTCTTTGTAAGCAGAAGATCTGTGTCCTGAAGTGAGAGTCTATCTTCTCGGTGGCGGTGGAGCTGCACACGGGGATCTGTTGCTTTTTAGCAGAAGGACTTTCACGTTTCATGGTATGGATCGATTATTGCATGGACTACTATTTAAGTTTGGTTCAGTTTTATTTTTTTACACACAGATTTTGTTGGGCATAGTACTTATTTATAGTTATTATTTTGGAACTATTTTGAAGTGTACGCGTGAAATTGATGCATTTGATGGAGCGCAGCACGTTGGGTGGTTTGTTTAGTTATGTTGATATGGCACGATTGGTGTTAATGGAGTGTACAGCCCCATGTGCTCCTACATTTGTCTCTTTTCATATCTCCCTAGATGTGAAACGCATCATTTGAGAAAACGCACAACAACAAAAAAGGGGTGTAAACGGAAGTGTATAACGCGGTATTAAATCCAAAACCAAAAATGTAATATATTGCAGCTTATCAATCATTAGATGTGGTGGCTGCATCATTTCCTTTTCTTTGGATTTATCTTCTTCTGTTTTCACCTGGTGATCTGGCCAGTAACACACATCCTGTAATATAGAGCGAAAACTCTGGAGGAACAAATGCAGGAGGCACATTGTCATTGCTATTGTGTGTGGGGGGGGGGGGGGGGGGGGGTAGTGTTAAATGCATTAGAAGATTTATTATCAAAGCCAAACTCCAGTTCATTCATTATAATCAGTTACATCAAATAGATTTTTCCTTGTTGAATAAAGGTTTTACAACAATAAATGAAAGCTGATCATATTAACCACTTCCCATCCCAGCTATAGTCATATGACGTCCGAAAGAGGGATTTCACATCCTGAGCGGGCATCATATGACGTCCTGAGCTTCCCTGCCATCTAAGGGGCGCGCGTGTCTGCCGGGCACCCGCGATTGCCAGTGACACAGCCAAGGACTAGGGTGACCACGTGTCCCGGATTGCCCGGGACAGTCCCGTATTTTGCAGGTCTGTTACGGGCACATTCATTCCAGGACAATACAGTGTCCCGGAATGAAACTGAGTCCGCCACCCCCCGGGCCAATCTGATGCCCCCAAAAAAGGCCGCCACATCACCGCTTTACTCACTGACAGTACTTATCCTGGCCAGGAAAGCATGGAGGAGCATAATCACGCTCCCTGCTTGTGATTGGACTGTAGGTCCCCTGGACCCGATACTTGGCACACATGTAGCCCCAGTTCTTCTTTTCAAGTGTGCAAAGTTTACTGTCTGGGGGCCTACGGCCAGGGAGCACCGAATTTTCAAAGCCGGGCACCCCTTCTATATACTCCAATGTTAAACATAAGTCTAATCATGGGCACAGTGAGGCATGGGCACAGTGAGGCATGCACATGGACACGGTGAGGCAAAGCGAGGCACAGTGAGGCATGCTGATGAAAACACTAGGCTTATACTCGAGTCAATACTTTTTTGTGCTAAAATGAGGTGCCTCGGCTTATATTCGGGTCGGCTTATACTCAAGTATATACCAACACATACAGAACTTGATGAGCGTGGGCTGCGATGTCTGGGGGTGAACATAGGACACATCAGAAATCTATGGGCTAGGTCATGATGAGGAGCAATGATCTGATGGCAGCTGTGCATGTGTATATCCACTATGCTGTGTATGTTTAACCACTTCAATACTGGGAATTTTCACTCCCTTCCTGCCCAGGCCAATTTTCAGCTTTTAGCACTGTCACGCTTTGAATGACAGTTGCCCGGTCATGCGACGTTGCTCCCAAACAAAATTGACATCCTTTTTCCACACAAATAGAGCTTTCTTTTGGTGGTATTTGATCACCTCTGCGGTTTTTATGTCTTGCGCTATAAACAAAAAAAGAGTGAAAATTTTGAAAAAAAAAACACAATTTTTTACTTTTTGCTATAATAAATATCACATTTAAAAAAAAAAATCTCCGATATGTATTCTTCTACATATTTTTGGTAAAAAAAAAATTGGAATAAGCATGTAGTGATTGGTTTGCGCAAAAGTTATAGCGTCTACAAAATAGGGGATAGATTTATGACCCAGAGGACGCTTCTGAAATAACAGGGGTCACCATCTGTACAATTGAGTGAATGGGAGCAAGGTAACTCTCCCATTCTTGCTAAATTTAGACTAGTGCCCGCACTGAAAGTAAAGGGGGCGCTACACACTTCCCCCTCCCGAATGGACACTGTCGCCAGTGTCCCAAAAGCATTCAACATGAATGCTGGTCTGACACCGATTACCAGATAGAAAGAGAGAAAAGAAGAGAGGACAGAATTCACACATTAAACTGTAATATTTAAATGACACACTACATACACATACCTATCTATCTATCTGCCCATTCTCCGCAGTGTCGATGATAGGTGGGTCCAGGAGAAAAAAAAAGCCTGCAAACATAAGAGCATTCAAAATATACATCCTGATGTCTGTTACTTTTCTTACATATGTACAACCTCCAGAGTTAGGATTGAGACTGCACGCTCATATCCGAACGCGAAATCTCCTTCTCTCCCGAGGAGGGACTATGGCATACAAGTGCTATGGGAGAAATACTGTTAGCGAATGTGCACGAAATTCAAACAGTCAAGTTCAACACACATTTTCTTTTTTTCACTATAAAATAACATTGCAGAACACTGCGCCTGGTGGCCAGTGCGTTGGTACTGCAGCAGTTCCGAGGAGAGAGAAAAAAAAATCAAGTGCGGAAGTAGCAACAAACAGAAGGGGAAGGAAATGCAGTCCTCCTCCAATCTTCCTCAATGCCTCCCAGATTGCTGCAAAACTTTTGTGCAAGGTCCCCATTCTAACTGACTGAAACCCAACCCCTCCCCAGAGTTCTGCACAACAGTTCATGTGGTTCTGGAGGAGAAAAGGGGGGAAAGGGAAAACTGGGAGAGAGAAAAAAAACAGTTCACACAGAATAGGGCATACTTGTCCGTAACTTTCCCTTGTAATGAGTACCTGTGGCGGGCAACACCCGCAGCTCTTTCAGCCAACAAAAAAAACACAGGAGGCCCAAACATGGACGGCGGGCATCCACATGGGACGGCATGTCCCTGGTTAGAGGAGCGGTGGGTCAACAGAACTCGTGGCAACACTGACCCGCTCCTCAGGGTAGGCTTGAAACTCCCGGCTCACACGATGCGCTCTGGACAGGGCGCTTCTTCTTTTTCCTTCTCCTGTTGGAGCCCCAACATCCCCCAAAGCCTTGTTGCTTGGGGAACCACGGCTCAAAAAGGCAATCAGGTATATCACCACCGTCCATCTGTGACCCGCCCGACCAGAACTCGAGCTCGGACGAATCGTCCGCTCCAGCGGGAATGTAATGACGGGTGTCCTTCGAGTTGAAGGCCGCATCAGGCTGGTGGAGTCTCCTCAATGCTTCCCAATCAATGGGCCGGGCAAGCTTCTCCCCCGTGGCACAGCTGGTGGAGACCATCCCGACAGAGACGGCCTCACGAGCGACTCTGGCCTCCACACATGCCGCGCGGGCCACATAGCTATTGGGATCCTCCACCCCGTCCCATAGGCTTACCTCCGAGCAGCAAGAGGTTGAAGCATGCTGTAGAGAGGCCTTGACAGGCGGAGCAGGAATTGTGGCATCCCTAGGAGTCTCCGACTCCACGATCTCCTTGGAGGAAAAGACTTCTGCCCATGGGGTCTCTGCCTCTGTACAATTGTGTGAATGGGAGCAAGGTAACTCTCCCATTCTTGCTAAATGTATACTAGTGCCCGCACTGAAAGTAAAGGGGGAGCTACACAGCTAAACATGTTTATTCCCCACACAGCATTCACTTACTTTAACAATGATTTCCACAGTGCTTCAAAAACACACACACATCAGCCGACTCTGCTCCCGCTCACCATCACGGCCCCCCATTGGCTCAATCCCCACCACAACAAACTTCAACTTGTCCACGCCAACCCTAGACACGTCACTCCTAGCCCCAGAGCTGTGTGAGAGATGTAGTTCTATGGGAGGGGATGTGTTGTGGACGAGATGCACCACGTACAGGATTTTCTTGCTTGCCCTCAGAGAGGGCTCGGCGTGCCAGCTGTGGCACCCGTGCCATAGTTTTGCCATCACTGACTTAGGTCATGGGTCTGTAGCACTACCCCCGGAGGAGCTGCCGGTTGTTTTGGGTGGCACATTTACCTCATGGCTCCCCCGAATTCCTAGGGGTGAATGATGCGTATTGCATTTGGTAGAAGTAAAAGGAATGTCCGCAACAGGTGCTCTTTATTACCCAGCTGGGTAAAAGCAATAAACTTGTGGTGAGGAAAGTAAAGTTGAAGAAGAAAAGAGAACAGCAGATTCAGGCGTGATAATAGGGAAACAGTCCTGCTCCCAAGCGCCACTCCTGCCTGAGTGGGTTTAATGTACCCGGACAGGCCTCTCTCACTGACCTGACAACCGGAGTATCACTCGAACATTTGTAGGATAAAGTCTCTGCCACAGACCCTCCTTGGTGAACTTGAACTTGAGGAAAAATCTCTGCCACAGACCCTCCTTGGTGAACTTCAGGGAGACACCTCTGCCACAGGCCCTCTTTGACTTGTAGTTACGGAGGCAACCCTCCTTAGATGAATTAAGCCTGGATCTCCTTCTTAATGTTGCCCAGGTACCAACTGACAGGTGATCAATCCTCAATCCAGTGTCTGGCTACCTTGATCCCCAGTGGTTTGTTGAGGCCCTTTTGGATCGCCAGCCTCTCAATGGCACTCCTCAGACAGACTCCCCACCAAACAGCAATACAACTTGGGATCCTTAAAAGTGGGAACCCAGTTGCTCATTGGGCTCCTGACGCTGTTCAGATGCTCCGGGCCAAAATGCGAACCAGGAACACTGCGTGGTACACACGCCTCAGCCAGGTAGGCCATAACGCCGGGGCACCGTGATGTGGTCACCCTAAAGGTGGGGGCCACACTCGAAGAAGAAGACCCAGAACCAATGGCGTCTGCCTCATAAATACCCCTCCCCAGCATGTACAGAGAGGCCAAACCCTCCTGATTGGCTGTTGGGAAAGAGCACCCAAATCTTGACTCCACTGCTGCCATCTGCAGCACCGGGGTTGGAAGAACACCCCAATGCAACAGAATAGCCCACAGCACAGCCCAGCTGAGACAGAGACCTTGTTTTGCACTTGGTGATAGGTGGGGTGTTTTCCGCGCCAATAATGAAAAAAATGATAATATGAAATTTCCAAAACGAATTGAGGGTGCAAAATATAAATTAATATATAATGTGATAAGCTGCTCCTCAGGGTACAGTAGTAAACTGTGATATTGGTATGTATGTGGGTGAGAGAGTGCGCTAAGTATACCTAGAAAGTGGCTATTGCAGAGTACTGTGCCTAATGATGATGGAAACAATAATGACAATCTGGTATAAATAAGAAATGTGATAAATACTCGTGAAGATACCGCACAAGTGTAAGAATCAGTGTACTGAAAAACTACTATAAATATTATGTAGTCCAGTGGATTAACTATAATGAAAAAAATCAACCAATGCAATAATTACATATACCTCAGTGAATAAAGAAATAAAGTGCAGTGATAAATAGGGTTGCCACCTCATCCATTTAAAACAGAACATCTATTAATTACACAGGTTTGAGGCTAATTTAATGCAAATAAGGCACTACTTTAGTTTAATTAAAGCCTTAATCTGCCACAGAACCTGTGTAATTAATAGGTGTTCAGTTTAAAAGGGATGAGGTGGCAACCCTAGTGATAAATGAATTACATAGATAAGAATGCACAATGCAGCAATATAGATTGTAGATGGAGTACTCCCCACTAAAGACAAAATGATACAATAGGTGGGTAAGATATTGGCCTGTAACAATAAAGGTTTGTAAAAGCTTCTGTGTGTAGACAGCAGAAATGTGATTCCAGGAACTGTGGTTTTAAATTCAGCAAAGTTAGCAGGTGTGATTGATAGCCTTCACAACTTGATTGAAACTTCACCCGAAGTGCTAAAAATAGTAGTATGCGCTTACCGCAATGCTGGGACCTCTTTCAGAAAAGTAGGTCATAGAGGCTTGGCAGGATAAGTACCTGCTCACTATAAGGCATAGACTGGAACCATGTTGGGGATGTGGAATCAATAGGAACTCAAAAGAAACAGAAAAAATGGGGGGGGGGTCCCATAGTATATAACCTTTTATTAAAAACTTTAAAAAACACCATACAGCCAAGTGGCCTCTTACTTTGAATGTGCCCACCTGGCACTGGGACTGCTGCAAAATGTCTCCTATGAAGAGACCCGCTTAGATGCACAAAAGTACAACCGCTGTGTCAGGCTGTGTGCCGTTTTCAATGAGGCGCTGGTAAGCTGGGCTGGATGCGTGGGAGACGCCCCCTGATGACGTAATTCTATACGAAACATATGTCTGCGGCGAGATCTGGCTTCCCCGCGCATCCAGCCCAGCTTGCCAGCGCCTTATTGAAAACGGCACCCAGCCTGACACAGCGGTTGCACTTTTGTGCATCTAAGCGGGTCTCTTCATAGGAGACATTTTGCAGCAGTCTCAGTGCCAGGCAGGCACATTCAAAGTAAGAGGCCACTTGGCTGTATGGTGTTTTTTAAAGTTTTTAATAAAGGGTAATATACTATGGGATCCCCCCCATTGTTTCTGTTTCTTTTGAGTTCCTATTGATTCCACATCTCCAACATGGTTTCAGTCTATGCCTTATAGTGAGCAGGAACTTATCCTGCCAAGCCTCTATGACCTACATCTCTAAAAGAGGTCCCAGCATTGTGGTAAGCGCATACTAGTATTTTCAGCACTTCGGGTGAAGTCACACCTGCTAACTTTGCTGAATTTAAAACCACAGTTCCTGGAATCACATTTCTGCTGTCTACACACAGAGGGCCAGATTCTCAGAGGCGCTACGACGGAGTATCTCAGATACCCCGTCGTATCGCCTTTTTTTGTCTCGTATCTATGCTTAGCATCGCTTTTGCATAGATACGCTTCTACATCCGACAAGTGTAAAACCATTACACTTGCGGATCGTAGGTGTAATGACAACTCCGGCCACTAGGTGGCCTTTACGTTGTTTTTGCATATGCAAATGAGGTAGTACGCCGCTTCTCGATCGCTTTTACGCCGCCCCGTCGTCGCGTACGTCGGTTTAGTTCGCGTAAGGTTACCCCAGCTTCTATGTGGAGTAACCTTACGAAGTTCCGTCGGATGCCGTCGGGTGCCGTCGGATGCCATGTTAAGTATGGCGTCGGGTCAGCGTCGGCTTTTTCCGTCGCTTACGTCGTTTTACTAACTCGTTCGCGAATAGGGAGTCGCGTAAATGACGCTCACGTCTTTTTGACGTCGGTTTCAACGACGCTTTCCGACGTGAGCTGGAGCATGCGCACTGGGCTTTTTCCCCGGCCGGCGCATGCGCAGTTCATTTGACGCGGGGGCACGCTTCATTTAAATACAAGCCGCCTCATTTGAATTACGCGGGCTTACTAGGGTTGCCACCTTTTTGTTCAAGTCAAACCCGAACACTTTAGCGGCGCACAGCAATTTTTTTTTTTATAGAATAAACTATACATATATTTTTCTATTAAATAACATTTCTAATCATATGACGTTAATAACAAGAGTCCCTCTTTACATCATAGTCCACAGAGTTCCCCCTTTTACATCTGAACTGGCAGAGTTCCCTTTCACTGTAAGGGGGGACTCTGCTGACTCATGACTTATGTAAGGGAGAACTCTGGGGACTCTAATATAACGGATCCTCTGGGAACCTGATGTAAGGGGGAACACTGAATACTCTGATATACGGAGAGGACTCTGATGTAAGGGGGAACACTGTGGCCTCTGGTATAAAGGGGAACTCTGATGTAAGGGGTGCTCTGAGAACCCTGTTTTACCTTAGTTTACTCACTCAGAGGGAGGAGAAAGAATGGGGGAGACTTCAGGGATGGATAGTGAACTCACTCACCCCTTGGCAGTCAGCACCTCTCATCCAGATGTATCTGAGGCTGCTGGACTTCAAATTTCCATCCCCCAACTTTTATTTTCTGAGGTGCAGTGCCAGTGATTGGAGTGTGGGAAGACAGAGGGGTAGGGCAAGAGGTGCAGGTTGAGCCCTCTCTCCTCTCCCGTCTGTGTGCGTGGGTTTGGGGGGAGAGGGGGATTGTTAGTGTAAGCTTTGGGCAGTGTGAAAGAGTGTAACTGACAACTGCAGCCAGCAACCCTGCTGGGAAGCCATAGTCCAGTCTGAATAATGTGTCCGGGTTTCAGACAGTCCGAAACCCGGACGCATGATCCCAAACCCGAACTGTCCGGGTGAATCCTGGACAGGTGGCAACCCTAGGACTTACGCTGGGTCATTTTCGCTACGCCAACGCAAACGACGGAGCAAATGCTTAGGGAATACGGCACTTGTTCTAGTACGATGTGGCGGCGTAATGTAAATGGCTTACGCTACGCCGGCGAATTTCTTAGAGAATCTGGCCCACAAGCTTTTACAAACCTTTAGCTGCAAATTTGGAGACCTGTGAGAAGTTCCGGGTGAGAGGAGAGTGGGGGAGAAGTGTATTAAGCTGAATGAGAGAAATTCCTGAAGAGAACTGAACACATCTGCGAATCAGCTGCGTACCCATAGAAGATAATGGATCTGAATTCGCACCTGAGCCACACCCCAAGGCATAAAATCCGCACACGTTTTTTCTGCAATGCGCAGTGCGAATGCATCGCACATATGTGAACCAATCTCATTGAAAACAATGAGCCAGATTCAGGTAGATGGGTGAATCTTTGTTTTGGAGTAACGTTTCTCATTTACGTTACTCCGCCAAAACTTTAGGAGCAAGTACTGTATTCACAAAGCACTTGCTCCTAAAGTTGCGGCGGCGTAGCGAAAATGAGCCGGCGGAATTCAAATTGGGCGGGTAGGGGGCGTGTATTATTTAAACTAGGCGCGATCCCGCGGCGAACGTACTGCGCATGCGTCGACTGTCAGTGCGCATGTTCCAAATTCTGTCAGTGAACGTCAATGACGTCAATCCCCATTCACGGACATTTTACGCAAACGACTCGAACATTTTTAAATTTGACGCGATGACGACGGCCATACTTAACATAGGATACTGGGCTGGTTTTTCTTTACGCCGTGTATCTCTTACGGAAACGTCGGAAAGTCACTGCGTCGTGCCCGAATACGATCGTGAATTGCCGATTCTCGCTGATTAACATATTCTCGGCGTTAATCAGCGGGAACGCCCCGAGCGCCATTTTTAAAATTGCAGTTCCGATACGACGGCAAAATACAATTACGCCGCTCGTATAGGAACTCCAACCCGGCGTTTCTTGTTTTCTGCTTACAGAAAACAGAAACGCCGGCTCAAAGTGAGAGTTAGGCTGGAGTACTGATACTCCAGTCTAACTCTACCTGAATCTGGCCCAATGTATTTAGAAATGTTCTGCGTATTTAGGGTTGCCACCTCATCCCTTTAAAATTGAACACCTATTAATTACACAGGTTCTGTGGCAGATTAGGGCTGTAATTAAACTAAAGTAGTGCCTTATTTGCATTAAATTAGCCTCAGAACCCGTGTAATTAATAGGTGTTCAGTTTTAAAGGGATGAGGTGGTAACCCTATGTGTATTAGATGCGGTTTAAGCCGCACTCAATCCGCACAAGTGTGAACCCAGCCTTATTGTTACAGGCCAATATCTTACTCACCTATTGTATCATTTTGTCTTTAGTGGGGAGTACTCCATCTACAATCTATATTGCTGCATTGTGCATTCTTATCTATGTAATTCATTTATCACTGCACTTTATTTCTTTATTCACTGAGGTATATGTAATTATTGCATTGGTTGATTTTTTTCATTATAGTTAATCCACTGGACTACATAATATTTATAGTAGTTATTCAGTACACTGATTCTCACACTTGTGCGGTATCTTCACGAGTATTTATCACATTTCTTATTTATACCAGATTGTCATTATTGTTTCCATCATCATTAGGCACAGTACTCTGCAATAGCCTATCTAGCCACTTTCTAGATATACTTAGCGCCCTCTCTCACCCACATACTTGTTAGTTAGTTTTTGGGTCTGCCGCTACCCCACTGTTCACCATGAGCGCTAGGGATTACATTGGAGAATTATTCACAAATGTCTTCACCAGAGGCGTATCTAGTGAAAATGGTGCCTATGGCAAGCACTGAAACTGCGCCCCTGTCAAAACATTGAAAACCCATTTCTCAGATAACCTTAACAAAAGAAACAGTCAAGCTCTTTATTCTTTCAATTAACAAATTATGGATTGCCGCTACATAAAAATTACAACCGCAATTACAGCGCCTGTTGCTTTTAGCAGGTGTTGTATCCACTGACAGTGTTTACAAATTCAAATGAATAGCAGCGCTGTGCAAGCTCTCCAAAACTGCGTGCATTGTGGTGGAGATACGCCTCCACACCAACTTTCAAATGCACATGTGAAAGAGCCCTACATATTCCTGCATCATAGGATGGGGCACAGGAACTCTTTGCTATGACACAGATAGCACATTGGCATTGCAGTTGGAGAGGGGGGGGCTAGAATTGTGACAGGAGGGGGGTACCTGGGCAGTGTGATGGGGGGGTACCTGGGCAATGTGATAGGATGGGGAGTACCTGGGCAGTGTGATAGGATGGGGGGTAGCTGGGCAGTGTGATAGGAGGGTGGGGGCTAGCTGAGCAGTGTGATAGGAGGGTGGGTAGCTGGGCAGTGTGATAGGAGGGGGTAGCTGGGCAGTATGATAGGAGGGGGCAGGGCCGCCATCAGGGGGGTACAGGCAGTATACCTGTAAGAAGCCCGGGGGTCCCCAGGGGCCTGGATGGCAACCCCCTTGGTTTTTAGGGATCTGGAGGTCCCCAGGGGCCCGGAGAGTCCCAGGGCCCCGGATGACAACCCCCCAGTGTGATAGAAGGGGGTAGCTGGGCAGTGTGACAGGAGGGGGGGTCACTGGGCAGTGTGATAGGATGGGGGGTAGCTGGGCAGTGTGATGGGAAGGGGGTTCACTGGGCAGTGAGATAGGAGGAGGGGGTCCCTGGGCAGTGAGATAGGAGGGGGTAGCTGAGCAGTGTGATAGGAGGGGGTAGCTAGGCAGTGTGATAGGAGGGGGGTAGCTGGGCAGTGTCATAGGAGGGGGGTAGCTGGGCAGTTTGATAGGAGGGGGGGTAGCTGGGCAGTGTGATAGGAGAGAGGGGGTCCCTGGGCAGTGTGATAGGAAGAGGGTGGTCCCTGGGCAGTGTGAGAGGAAGAGGGGGTACCTGGGCAGTGTCATAGGAGGGGCAGAGTAACATAAGGAGGACAGAGTGTGACAGGAGGACATGTGGAGTTCACTCTCATGTGCAGGGCACTGTGTCTTATGCTGGAGCCCTCCTATCACACACAGACAGTAATCACACAGAATGCTCAGAACAACTTCAGGTAGAGGGATGGAGGGTTAGGGGAGATTCAGATACCTTGCTTTGTGGATCACGGGTGCTCTCTTGAAACCAGAGGACAGACAGTCTCCACACTGGATCTAGCAACCACCGGATAGGCCTCTCTGACTGACCTAGCAGCCGGAGCGTCGCTCGGTCAAAGTCTCTGCCACAGACTCGATGAATATAATAAAGTTGTTACACAATCCTCTGCCACAGAACTGTTCAACCAAATAATCCCTCGAAAAGTTAAACAATAGCTACACAGTATCCGCTTCTTTCAGCCATCCGGCGATACTGTGAAGCGGGATGCGTCCTCCAATTGAGTTTTCAGGCTCTTCCTGAGATACCAGCCTTATTGTTTGGTCCTCTCTGGGAAAAGTCCTCCCCTGGTTCCTCCAATTGCTCGGCTTCTCCCCGCAGGCAAGACAGCACAGGACCACCCCTGGATCAGTAGGCCCCAGAGTTCCTGGGCCTACTTTCAGTAACGAAGCCTTGGGCTACAAAGGCTTTACAAACTCCAGCAGTTTCTCCATCGTTGCCTTCCCTCTTTATTTTATTTGTGAACCAGAATAAATGGTTATTTGTATTCATGTGTTTTTCTTAAAAAAGAACAGTTTGTTTGTGAGTAGGCAGGTACATTTCAAAAATACAATGTCAAATTAACAAGGCACACCAACACCAACCTCCCTGAGGTTCAAAAATACAAGATAATAATGTGGTTGTGGTAACTTGACACACACAAAAAGAAGGGATTTTGGAGAGCACTAGAAAATAATTTAAAAATAATCCAAAAATGGAGATCTAGATAAAAAAAAGGGAAATAGATAAATATAAAAATAATTTATAAACATTATTATGGAGTTCTGGCTTTAAAAATGAAAACGATTATTCATGAGATCACAAGAAATAATAAAGAAATAAGTTTGTCAGAACTCTGTAAATATCAGCAGCAAAACAACTTCATTATTCTAGCATTATAAAGAAGAAAAGAATGTGCTGCATTAAAGGATCCAATAATTTGCAGCGTGACAAATGTGGTATCTCTATTACGAACGCTAGTTTTACCAGACCGAACGCTTCTGTCTCGTACTTGGTTCTAAGCATGCACGTTTTTTTTGCGCGTTGTAATTGCATACAGACGAATGCAATTCGCGATAGGATTTTTTCCTGTCACGAAAATTGAGATCCTGCTCTCAATCTTTTCTTGGCAGGAAAACTGACAGAAAAAGTGTGATGGAGCATAGACATCGGTTTTCCTGACAAAAACCTCACATCGCACTTTTCCTGTCACGAAAAACGATCGTTTGTACAAGGCATTAGAGATGGTGACATGTGATATGCTGGCTTGTCTGCACTCCTGCTTACCTGCATCTCTACTAGCCATTTTCCTGACCCATCTGCATACCTGCCAACCTTTAGAAGCCACTGGAATAGTCATCTGTTTGCTCGCATAGCAGCCAGCTTGTATACTTGTTTGTCTCTACACTGGTTTGACTGCACACCTGCTGGTCTGCATATTCACAGCCCTGCATATCTGACTGTGTACATATGGGCTAGCCTGTAAACCTGTCCCCCTGTATACCTACCTGATTACATACTTGCTTGTTTGCATACCTGCCCGACTTGTATACTCATATGCTGATATACGTGCCTGAATGTAAAGAACAAGAGGGAGAGGATGAAGTGGGGGAAGCAGACAAAGAGGTGTGAACTGTCAAGGGGTCTGCTTACTATCTATATAGTAATACACTAGACCTCCAAAAAAAGTCAGCTTATTATTTTGTGATATAAGCAGTTAAAACGTACTGTGTGTGAAACTGTTTATAATTGCTTGTATTTGTGGAGGAAGTATAAGGAAACTGCTTAATAACTGCAAACGAAATGGGCATGAAGTGCCAAGGGATCTGTTTGTATCCCCTTCCCCAACCTTCTATCCATTCCCCTATGCCCCCTGTGTTTATGTTAAGATATGTTGATGTATTTACCTCTATGGCTAAATCTGCTATTTCTCAAACCCTCGCTGTTGAGGTACTGTTGTCTCTGTTATAATTTATATGTCAAAATTCAAATAAAGATTATATAAAAAAAAAGGCTGGAAAACTCTATTAAAGTAGAAATTACCACACTACGAGTGGACCTGGGACAATTGCTGACACGTGTGGATGTGACAGAAGAGGCAACAGATAAACAAGCTCAGGAATTAGGTAAATAAAAGAGCAAGTTAGAACAATGCAAATAAACCAGGAAATTCCTATATAGATTAGAAGATCAAGAAAATCGAAATCGAAGACAAAATTTGAGAATCCGTTTGCTACCAAAGGAAAGAGAAGATTTGGCGTTTACAAAAAGAATTCCAATTTCCATGGAGGAAGAAGGAATTAAAGTATCTAGGGATAAAGCTAACTACATCCTGGAGGAAAATATATGAATTAAATTATATTCCCTCTTAGATTAAATAAAAAGTGAAATAACAAAAATATCAACTAGACATCTTTCCTGGTTTGGGCGTATAAACACATTAAAGATGGTATCATTACCTAAAATTTAGGGCTGGGGAAATTAAGGATTAATTCCTCGATTAATCTTACATTTTTTGGATCAATCAAAATTCTTGACGTCACCGGATAGCCTGGACAGTGAGACTTACCCTGCTGGATGCAAGCAAACTGCACTCATTGGATTGAGGTACCTTTGCATCTGTGGAGCATCAGGATGCATCAGGGGAAGGGGGCAAAAATAACCATAATTTTCCTGTCCTAAGCAGTTTTCTGAAGACAATTCTTTGTGTATCTGCAACATCTGTTCCGTGCGAAAGACTGTTCAGTTCTTCAGGGTATATTGTCAATAAAAGGCGATCATGTCTGCTTCCAGAAAATCTAAACACTCTGGTATGTCTGCGTGACTGGCTAAAGTGTTGCCTACTTGCATACTATAAA
Organism: Rana kukunoris; assembly: GCA_029574335.1. Classification (NCBI taxonomy): domain Eukaryota; kingdom Metazoa; phylum Chordata; class Amphibia; order Anura; family Ranidae; genus Rana; species Rana kukunoris. Next base: position 498,737,391 of record CM056051.1, on the reverse strand, counting down.
GTGACTGACAGTCAATATACTAGATACGTTTTATAATTAAAGGTAAACTAACTATGTTTTTCTTAAAGTTTAATAAGAAAAAATTACTTATGTCAGTGGTACAGTTTGAATTTAAAACGTATTTGTGTGAACTGTGAAGTTAATTTATGGATTGTGGAAACTAAGTAGTGTCGGGTGATTGTATATAGTGTATACCACATTTACCACTGACTACTGACACTGATCAGCTGAAAGTGGTTGGGTCTGTATGTGCATTATAATTAATCAAAATTAGTCGATTAATCGATTGAAAAAAAAAACGATTAATCGAACACAAAAATTTTAATCAGTAACAGCCCTACTAAAATTATGTATACATTTTAAATGTTGCCTATATCACTACCGCTGTCTTATTTTAAAACACTAAAAAATATGTTAATGAAATGTATTTGGCATAATAAAAAATATAGAATTTTTTTTTTTGTACTTAGTCAAGGGAAAAAGCAAGGGGGCTTAGCAGTACCTGACTTTAAAAAGTATTATAATTCAGTGGTGCTATCACAAATAGTGGAATGGGCAAAGGAAAAAAATGAAAAAAGGTGGGTCAATTTAGATAATGATAATGTCCAGTACACAATTAAGGGCACTGGGAGAGAACACACATGAAATGACACAAAATGCACTTAAAATAAGGGACACAAATCATAAACATAGTAAAGAGAAATACAATTCACCTTTAATTTCACTAAAATATAATGATTACTTTAAGCCACGGAAAACGACAATAGGGGAAATTTGATAAAAAGAGATAATGCACAATTAAAAGATATAACGTATTTATCGGCGTATAACACGCACAGGCGTATAACACGCACCCTAACTTTCAGAGGGAATTTTCCGGAAATTCGTATAACATGCAGGCACAGTTTACACTCTATTTTCAGGGTAAAAAAAGTGATTGTTATACGCTAATAAATACAGTAATTAAAAAGGGGAAAATAATCACATTTCAAGAGTTAAAATATAACACAGACTTAATGGTGATAAATGAATGTCGGTACCTCCAGTTAAAGCACTTCGTAGAGAATCTACCTCACCCATTAAGAACAGGGGATGAGTTACTACCGCTTGAGCAGTTATGTACAGTAACAAATACAAGGAATAATTTAATGCGGCTATATAAAATGTTACTAGTAACAGAAGAATTGGAGGTCCTGCCGTACATAAAAAAAATGTACAAAAAATGGGAACACGAAGTAGCAAACACACTATTGGAAAAATTATGAAATTAACACATAGCTCTGCTGCAGATACGAAGACGGCAGAAATCAACTACAAATGTTTGACCAGGTGGTATGCAACGCCAGATAAAATGAGTAAATATCAACCGAAATCCCAGCAATAGGAACGATGGCCCACCTGTGGTGGGACTGTCTGAAAATTAAAAAATATTGGTAAGAGATCTTACAATATACAGTATAAAGGAAATGACTAAAAATACAATAATAGAAGACCCTTGGATAGTTTTGTTTCATGGAGGGGAAGGTCCAGTAAAGCAATATAAAGATTCACTAATACCCCACTTTTTGAATTCTGCAAAAAGACTTATACCTAAAAAAATGGCTGGAACCAGAAAGTCCCAAAATTCAGGATGGATATATATATATAGTAGAAGAAACATATAATATGGAGAGTTTGGAGAATAAAGTGAGGGATTAGTGGATAAATGGGATAGTTGGAAAGCGTTTAAAAAGATGTGGAGTTATGTAGTGGTAATAAGTGACGAGAGAAATGGGAAACCAGTAGAAACATCTACCAAGTGAGAGGTGGGAGAGAATAACAAAAAAATGTGATGATAGCCCAGTGTATGAGGTCAGGCCAAACAAGGATTCTACACTGCAATTTCTTATTGCCATGCTATAACCTACCCGTCGACCGAGGTCAGAAGATACCTGACTGACCCAATGCCAGAAAACAAGGCAAAGTTCGAAAGACTACTTAACCTTCTACACGGATATCTGAGGGAGTGTCAGAAGATTAATCTGACCATGAACAAGAGCAATGGAGATCATTAATTACTGTAACTGAGAGAGACCACACAAGGGAAGAATCCAGAGACAGCAGAGTTCTACCCTTGTCAGCTCGAAATGAGTGAGGAAGTTACAGAGGAAAATACAGTGGAAACTACAGAGGACAAGCCTGTGGGTCAACCTGAACAAACGGCATGTTCACCAGGGGATAACGAAGAAGAAAACCCTTCACCAGGAAAGCCAACAGACAGTTGACAGTGATAAAGGCAAGCACGAGGACACTTCGTTTTCCCTTCCTCTACACAGGATACAGCCCAGCAGGAACAGGAGACAACCAAAGGTTCTGACTTATGACACTTTGGGTCACCCCAGCAGTGTTGCCAGAAATGCAGCTGTACCGGTCATAGACTGTATTCATACACCACCTGTTTGCCCTAGTTGATATTTAAGCCCAGAATGTTTTGTTGAGGATTCTAAAAGCTGATAAAAGTAGTCTTTCTCCCTGGTGTGGATTGTCGTGCTCGCCCCCTCCCTTGAGGGGGGAGGGGGCCAGCAGGAGAGTCAGGACGCTCTCTATGTTGCAGATAGAGAAAGTAGCTGTGTGTTAGTGGGCGTCCTGACTCTCCTGTAATCCAAGGGAGGGGCTAGCATGACACTCCACACCAGGGAGAAAGCCTTGCATTACTGTGTGGAGTTACAGACAGAAGAACAGGAAGTGAGGATTTCTCAGAAGAAATAAGGACATTTAAAAGCAAAATGGAAGGATGAGGTAAGTGAAGGAGGATTGCACTAAGGTAAAGGAAGCTATTTAAGGGAAAAAAATTGTACCTTTACAACCCCTTTAAAGTGGAGCTCCACCCTCTTTTTCAACTTTATATCATTCGTTTTCATACTGCCCCCTTAAATTGAATTGGCATCTATTTATTTTTATTTTTTAAAAACTCACTGTGCTGTCCATGTGCTGTCTTCCCTCCGCCGCGGCCAGAGGCCGTCAATCACTGCTGCTTTGCCTCCTGGGAGCAACTGTTATGTGTCGTCAGCGCCGCCGCTCACCCCCGCGCGGCTCTTAGCTCTGCCTCTGACACTCTGTGAACAATGTCCAGCACAGCTGAATCCCTCCCCTCTGAGATCATGTGTCAGGCACAACAAATGCTCACTTCTTCCGAGTTCCGCCCCTCCTGTGTGCTCATCCAATCCACCTCCAGCATGTCTGTCACAAGCAGCCTCACACCTCTCCTGAGTCCCGCCCCTCCTGTGTGCTCATCCAATCCACCTCCAGCATGTCTGTCACAAGCAGCCTCACACCTCTCCTGAGTCCCGCCCCTCCTGTGTGCTCGTTTGTGAAGGGGAGGTGGGTGGGAAGATAAAAAACAAGCAGCCACGCTGACAAGCTGCTGAATATAGTGAGCCAGCCCCTGGGAACGATTCCAAGTGAGCACTTCCACTGATCAGACCCTGCTCCATCTCTCTCACTGACCCTCTCTCTCCCACCCCTGTCTCTGTCTCTCTCTGTTGGGAACATGTGACAGGGACCGATTTCAGTGTGCCGGGGGCCAAGCCCCTGTCACACCGCACCGGCCCCTGTCACACCGGCCCCTGTCGCACCGGCCCCTGTCGCACCGGCCCCTGTCACACCGGCCCCTGTCGCACCGGCCCCTGTCACACCGGCCCCTGTCACACCGGCCCCTGTCACACCGGCCCCTGTCACACTGGCCCCTGTCACACCGCAGCGGCCCCTGTCACACCGCATGGGCCCCTGTCACACCGCACCGGCCCCTGTCGCACCGCACCGGCCCCTGCCACACCGCACCGGCCCTTGTCACAGCACACCTGCCCCTTTACACCGCATCGGCCCCTGTCACACCGCCTTGGCCCCGGTCACACTGCACCGGCCCCTGTCACACCGGCCCCTGTCGCACCGGCCCCTGTCGCACCGGCCCCTGTCACACCGGCCCCTGTCACACCGCACCGGCCCCTGTCACACCAGCCCCTGTCACACCGGCCCCTGTCACACCGGCCCCTGTCACACCGCATTGGCCCCTGTCACACCGCACCGGCCCCTGTCGCACCGCACCGGCCCCTGTCACACCGCACCGGCCCCTGTCACACCGCACCGGCCCCTGTCGCACCGGCCCCTGTCACACCGGCCCCTGTCACACCGGCCCCTGTCACACCGGCCCCTGTCGCACCGGCCCCTGTCGCACCGGCCCCTGTCACACCGGCCCCACCGCATCGGCCCCTGTCACACCGGCCCCTGTCGCACCGGCCCCTGTCGCACCGCACCGGCCCCTGTCACACTGCACCGGCCCCTGTCACAGCACACCTGCCCCTTTACACCGCACCGGCCCCTGTCACACCGGCCCCTGTCACACCGGCCCCTGTCACACTGGCCCCTGTCACACCGCACCGGCCCCTGTCACACCGCACCGGCCCCTGTCACACCGCACCGGCCCCTGTCACACTGGCCCCTGTCACACTGGCCCCTGTCACACTGGCCCCTGTCACACCGCATTGGCCCCACCGCATCGGCCCCGTGACCCCCGTCACATCGGGCCCCTGTCACACCGGCCCCTGTTACACTGCATCGGCCCCTGTCACACCACACTGGCCCCTGTCACACCGTTGTGTTGTGCTGTGATCGGTGCGCTGTGATCGTGATTGTAGCCGTATTAGTGCAATTGTGACAGATAAAATTGAGTACTGTCCATGATACTTTTTTTATTTGCACAAACATACAATTTTTCAGGACAAGCTTTCGGGGTGAAGGGGTAACACCCCGAAAGCTTGTCCTGAAAAATTGTATGTTAGTGCAAATAAAAAAAGTATCATGGACAGTACTCAATTTTAAATGATTTCGTATATTTCCTGGTTCCTGGAAGGAGGAGGGGAGGAGAGATTTGCATAGATAAGGGGCGGCAACTTCCTCTGACACTCCTGTTGCTATGGAAACCTGACCTGAAACCTATTACATTGCTTGTGCAGCACTGAGCATGTGCGAGATCAGCAAGGCTGAAATCCAGGAAGTCATACAGTCTGACTTCCTGATTCCCACACTTAAGATGGCCCCGGTCAATTCCTGTTTTATAAAGTATCTAAATGCTGTAACAACCTAACAAAACGGACCTTAGTTTACAGACTAACATTACTAGAATACATTAAGCTTGTGTATTACAGGGGTATTTATATTTAAAAAGTGATATTGTGGCCGGAATTCCGCTTTAAGGTAAAGTCAGCCGACAACAAAAAGGTAGAGAGTATTGGGTGGTTATAATATGCTGTACTGTATTGGTAACATACCATGGGTATTCCACCTTATTAGAAAAAGGACAGAAGTAATAAGGTTTCCCCATCAAACCTCATATTCTTAATAACCTGCACAAGGCTGTGATGTAGAGGTTTACTAATTAGTTGACTATATGCAACAATATTTCACCAGGTACATGAGCGCTCTGTACTTAGTGGGAAGCTGTGACATAACTAGGAGAAGATGACGCAGGGAAGACAGTTCCTCCAGTAATTGGCTTACTACTTAACCTTGGCTCTCTATGGTTATTGTGAAATGCTGAAAGGATCGGTTCTTATACTAAAATCTGCATATGTCGGGGACAACATAACATTTTGTGGGAGAGAGTGTAAGGGATGTCAAAATCAGGTACCCCATAAAAAAAGGATTATAATTCTGCTAATGGAGCAAGTAAAACTCATGGCATTTCTTATAAAAACACCAGTAGATGGCAGCATAAAGTAAAAAGCCTGAATGACAGAACGCACATTCTAAAGCCCCATACACATGGTCAGACTTTTTGACAACAAATGTCTAAATTTACAGGTTTTCAAAAAAATCAGACCGTGTGTACGCTCTATCAGACAAACCTTTTTGGTTTTCATCGGACAAATGTTCCCTCTGCAAACAGACAAACTTTTCGACAACAAAAGTCCTACGGTGCAAAGTCCTATCATGTGTACAGAAGTCCATCGGACTTTAGTCCAAAGTACAAACACGCATGCTCAAAACCAATGTTAAAATCAACCAACAATAGCAGAAGTTGACCAAAGGGTGGTGGTACAGAGCAGAAAAGAGCTGAAAAACATGATTTTTTGGAAAGTTTGCTGAAAAAGTCCTGCCGTGTGTATGCATACCAAGTTCACGACCAATGCCCTTCAAACAAAAATCCACGGAAAAGTTTGTTTAAAGTCCGACTGTGTGTATGAGGCTTTATAGAACCATTTTTAATAGCAGGGGAACTAAAAGACTGACCTTTGTTTCTGGTGGGAACACAGAAGCAGTTGCTACCCAGTCTATCAGTCTGAAGGTCATGTGTTTGTTTCATTGCAGGTAAGAGGGAGCATATTTAAAGCAGAGTTCCAGGCTATTTATAGTTTATTAAAAGTCAGCAGCTACAAAAAGTGTAGCTTCTGAGTTTTAATAAACAGCCACTCACCTGTCTCACGGTCCAGCGATGCAGGCCGCACAAAGCCCCGCTCCTCTCTGCGGCGCCGTCACTAGAACTGTGGGCAACCGGTCGTGACAGCTTGTGGCTTCATGGCTGGACGTGCACTGCGCATGTGCGAGTTGTGCTGCACTCTCGGAGTGGAGCACGCGATCTTCTGGGACCTGTCACGTGTCTCAGAAGATCACCTAGAACGAGGAGTTGCCTAGGCGGAAGAAGGAAGTGAGACAGGAAGTCCCCTTCAAAATGAAGAACCCCCCCCCCCCAAAAAAAAATGACATGCCAAATGTGGCATGTAAGAAGGCTAGGAGTACTTAAAGTGGAAGTTCCACTTTTGGGTGGAACTCCGCTTTAAGGTTATAAACAGGGTGAAATTGATTTAATTCACTTCCCTATGATCAGTAAAGGCTGCTGTGTGATTAGTTAACATATCAACATATGTGCAATTGTGTATAATTTCCTATGAGGACATATTCTTGTATATGTGAATGTTGTTATTATAGCTATAGATGTGTATTATTATGTATGAACACAATAGCAGTTGCTACAGTCTATCAGTCTGAAGGTCATGTGTTTGTGCCATTGCAGAAACTTTTCAATAAAAACACTTCCGGGTTTCACCCGGCCCACTCCCTTCGCATTGGAATTATTGACCCTAATTTCAGTGTATGTGCAACACTTGCAGTTATAGCTGGTTGGTAGAAATCATTTGTAGTGTCTGCTGTGGTGGTAGTGTATTGGTGGGTGATTTCAGGCATCATCTAAAGCTCCAGAGGAGTGAGGCCTGTTATTCAGGTTTCCTGCTTGCGAACCTCCTGTACGGGAGGATTTCATTTTTTTTGGTTACTGTTTCTCTGGGGAGGAGAACTTTCAGGGGGAAGTAGGATAAACTTTTGGCCACTCTGAGAGGTCCACCTTTCCTAGGTAAAGCGAGTTGTAAAACTCTGGGAGATCTTCTGGGGAGCGCAGGGTGTATTACTTTCCATTGTGGTTCACCAGTAAGGTAAACGAGAAGCGGCAAGAGTACCTTAAGTCTTTGCCTCGTACACATGATCGGTTTTCCCGATGGAAAAACTGCCATGTTTGCTTTTAGTCGGGAAAACCGGCCGTGTGTATGCTCCATAGCAGTTTTCCCCGACAGGAAAACTGTGAGCAAAAAAATTAGAACTCTTTTTTCCAGCCGCGATTCTCTGGGAAACACTGCAGTGGAGCATACACACGGCCGGTTTTCCCGATCAAAGCTGTCATGGCAGTTTTCCTGTCGGGAAAACAGGCCGTGTATACACGGGAAAAGCAACCAAGCAGGTTCTCGGTTTTCCCGGCTGACTTTTGAACGCCGGGAAAACCGATTGTGTGTGTACGAGCCATTTCTCTCTCAATTTAACCAGGACTGGACGCAGGGCCCTGTGGTTCTTCAAAGTAATCTGGGAGAAATCATGAACGAGCATAATTGTCTACCCATTAAAAATAATCTGGTCAAATTTCTGTGTGCCTTGCATATTATGTCCTCTTTCAGTGAGAAGTTTTTCAGACAGCAGATTATGTCTGCAAGTGCAATCTATGTGTCTTCAGGCCTTTCTAGCAGGCTGTTGAAAACCCTCTGTAAGGCTGGTATAATTTTCTCAGCTTCTACAGATTCTGCAACCCCTCTGACCCTGATATTATTCCTCCTGCCATGATTGTCGAGGTCCTCAAGGTGTCTGTTGATTTCAATGAAATTAAGGCATTGGGAAGTAGTCACTCTTTCCAGCCTGTGTTTCCCTTCAGCTTCTACCAAGGCCACCTTGTCAGTGAGGACTAGCAGAGTGTTCTTAAGGTCCATTATGGCCACAGAGAAAGTGGATTTCATGCCCGCTGCAAAGCCGGACATCTCTGCATATGTAAGGGGGGGTTAGGGCGAGGGTTTCCCCTACCATTCTCCTCTGCTGTTGACTGGGAGTCTTTACTGAAGTCCTCCTCCACGTGCGGTGGCGCCATCTTGTCTCTCAGCGTGTTGTTCCGGGAGGGGGCCTGGTTCCTGAAGAGATCTGTTATGTTTCTCCCCTTAGTCTGTGAGATCTGATGCGGGGCATATAGTGGTTCTTCCTGCTTATTGTCTTGTGAGAAAAGTAAAGAGAGACGGGCTAAGGCTGCGATACTGTGGGAGCTCCTTCTCTATGCTGCCATCTCAGCCGCGCTCCAAGCCATGCCCCATTTTAATACTGATTTATCCACTTCAGCCCTGGAAGATTTGGCCCCTTAATGACCAGGCCATTTTTTGGAATACGTGCATCCTTTTTTCCCCCACAAATAGAGCTTTCTTTTGGTGTTTTTTTATCACCTCTTAATAAATATTAATAAATATCCCCCCAATTTTTTAAAAATAGAATGTTTCTTACTCAGTTTAGGCCAATATGTATTTTACATACTTTTGGTAAAAAAATCACAATAAGCGTATATTGATTGGTTTGCGCAAAAGTTATGGCATCTACAAAATAGGGGATATATTAACCATGTACATATACGTCGGTACTTTAAAGATGGATATCTCGGTAACAGCAGCAACTGCTGCCACAACCCAGATATCCATCTTTTCTTTGAGCGGTCCTGTAAATGATAATGTTCACCGTTATTGGCAGCGGGAGAGGGGCCCGCCCCTCCCGCCGCTCTCCCGGGCCCTCTGCCGCTTAACGGAGCCGTTGGTAGCGGCGGAGGCAATGGGGTCCTCTCTTCTGCTGTGTGGGGATGCGAGTGAGGGCAAGATGGCCCCCACCCGTCCCCATAGCATAGCAGGGCGGAAGTGACGTCAAAACGTCAGTTCTGCCCATGCTTCTTTTTTTTTTTTTCACATCAGCTACTACCAAACTTTAGGAGTGCCGCTTCATAGTATGGTGCTATCGATCATCTCTATTTGCGGTTTTGCATCATCTGTGAAACTGATTATCCATCATGCTCCTTTTTTTTTTTTTGTAGTGAAAAAAGCAAGAGATTCCACTATTTCTACAAATGCCTTCATAAAATCTAAAATGGACTCATTTGGCTACCCTCTGCCTACTACCTTGCCACTCTCGGGGCATAGCCCATTTTCTCCCACCCACCCCCCACCCCCCGCGTGTGTGTGGCCCCCAGGACTCCTTCTCGCTATTCACCCTAAGGTAATGTCTATGTACCAGAAACTCCTATTTATAAGTAGGATTTCCTTTCCCATGTAGATACATCTGGCATCTTCACGAGGGTGGTCTTAAATTAACCACATAATTCCACGTTTTTTTATAAACCCTCCACTTATGACATTTGTTCTCGAAATCATTTCTCGTTTCTATGAGGTTGTCTTTTAACTCTTCCATTCTATAGGTTTCTTCCACTGCAGCTACCCACTCCCAGATCTGAGGGCTACTAGCATCTTTCCATTGTCTGGGTATGAGCCGTTTCGCAGCATTTAGTAGATGAGGTACCAATGTCTGCTTGTATTTTTTAATAGCCTCACTGCTGCAGTGGAAGAGAACCACCCACGGATAATTTTTTATCACCGTGCCCGTGATCTCCTTAACTTGTCTTAATATTGAGTCCCAAAATTTTTGTATCTCCTGCCCATGCTTCTTAAAGCAACATATTCTAAATGTCATTTTTTCAAATGACAAAATGTTAATTTTTTTTTTTGCATTTAAGTCTAAATATGAGATCTGAGGTCTTTTTGACCCCAGATCTCATATTTAGGAGGATCTGTCATGCTTTTTTCTATTACAGAAAAAGCCCAGGGAGGGCTGACGCTGCGCTGATATAAAGTGAATAAAACCAGTGATTAAGTAAATAATAAGTAGCTAGCACAAAATCGTGTACAACAATCAATAAAACATAAAAAACAAGGAGGGGTGCAGCGCTAAAGACAATTGATAATTAATGATTAATAACATTCATATGTGAGTATAAATATAAATATATAGGCTCCGTGAGAAGAAGTGACAGGCAGCCTGCTGGAAGCCAAGAAAAAATCTCCAGCAATTAATTATTGTGAGATCTAGTAAAAAAGTCCAGTGTTAATCTTTGTGATGAGAAAAACTGTGAAGAAGGTTAGCAGGTGAACTCCAATGAACCGTCAGATGAAAGGCGAAAAAAAAACACCCTGCACTCGTAAAGTAAGAATGCCTGCTTACCGCAAAAAGAGACTGCTTTGCATCAGTCTCATGAAGCATAGGGACATACGGTCTCCCTGAAACCAATCAGCGTGTATACGAAATCCCACTCAGTGATGGATCTGGGGTGGGTACATGAACAATAAAGGAAAACTCTCATAGCGTATTAAGCATGATAAAAAAGGGATTTAATAAGTCTTGCACTTACAATTGGTCGGTGAAAAAAAGGCATGTAACAGTCGTAGCATCTCCAGTCCAATACCTCTCGCTACTCGAATGGAAAACTCTGCCTGCGTACAGGACGGACCGCGATGACGTCACGGCACCCTACGATCGTTTCGTCTCGATAGGACTTCAACGGGGGATTAGCCGGATACTGGCGACAGCGCGTATAGTGTTTAAATAGCCAAGGGCTCCATTTTGGAAAAGGGAAAACCAAGAAGAGCTCTCATGCTGACTGAGGGCTAATCGTAATTGGTATAAAATAGCGAGAGAAGTAAAGCAAATATATGTATAAAAGGATCAATCAGATAAAACTGAGTTTGAAATCAAGATTGATACCAAAAACGCAGAGAAGTTTAATATTCGTAGGGAAGGTATCGGAAGGTACAAAACAATTGCATTATTGAACAGCTACATGGATCGGCACACAGATGCATCATCAAACAGTTATATGAAAGTTAATATAAATGTTTATTAGTCATAATATTAATAAATAAATTAAAATAAAAAACTGAAATCAGATTAGGGTATCAGAAAAAATATAAATTTAAATTTAAAACTAATTGGAATAAATTAAGAATTATTTAAAAAACAATTGATATCCCAATCAACGTTAAGACCGAACGGAATGAAGGATTTTAAACAAAAAATCAGAGTTTCGAGTCTAGATATGGCTCGGACCATATTGGTACCTCGCCAGTGTGGACGAATATTGTCTATAGCAAAAAAGCTAGTCCCTTTAATTTGTCCACCATGATACTTATCATAATGTCTAGAGAGGTTATGTTTTGGGAAACCACTCTTGATCCTGCCTACATGTTCGCTCAACCGAATATGTAACTCTCTTTTGGTGCGGCCAATATATAGCTTTGAACATGGGCACTGTATCATGTAGACCACATACTTGGTTGAGCAAGTAATAAATGATTCAATCTCAAAAGTTTTAGTAGTAACTGAGGATTGAAAAGTGGTGCATTTATGATCCTTGAACAAATTAATCTTGCAGATGCTGCACTTACGACAGGGAAAAAATCCTTTGAGAGATTGAAAGAATATTAAAGATTTGGGTGGATCAATAACATTCGGAGCTATATTATGTCGCAAGGATGATGCCCCTTTGAAAATCAGAACTGGATCTGCAGGAATATGCGCTCCTAGGATTTTGTCGCTTCTTAGAACATCCCAGTGTTTAAGGATTTTTTTAATAGAGAAATGTTGGTTAGAATATCTTGTGGTCATAGACCAACTGAATTTCTCTGAAGAAGCGGCATTAGTTTTACTGCCTCTTAAAAGTAAAGACTCTGGGCCAGATTCACAGAGCGATTACGCCTGCGCAACAGGAGATGCGCGTGCGTAAGTCGAAATGTGCGCGTGCGTTTCGATGCACGGCATCCCCAGAACGAGATACGCAAAAAATCTACTTTTTTTTGTTCCGCGTAATTTCGTTAGACTGGCACATCCGCCCGCGCAAAAGTGCGCTAGACAGACCATTGATTTGCTAGTCAAATATGCTAATGAGGGACTTACGGGGATCCACAAAAGAACGTTGGGGCAGCGCAGGCGACGCAGTGTGCGCAACAGCAAAATGTCCTGTCTAAAATTAGACCATATAAAAGCTGGTCTAAAAAGAGAAAAAAAGTCTACTTGTTAGATAAAGCAACACTGTTAGTGAGGAGCTCAGCAGTCACACGTGTTGCACAACTATCTGTATGCCAACATGCCAGGGGCATCGTCGCACATAGCTATACTACTGACTTTAGATGAACAAAGAAGGATGAGGGCACGGAGGATGGCACGGAGGGTGGCACGGGAGAGGATATACCGCACCCACATAGACCTGTTTGGCATGAGTGATTCTGAGGTGTTTCGCATCTTCAGATTCACCCCTCATGTCATCCTGGAATTAACCACAACCCTGCAGGAGGACATCACCAGCCCAACACATCGCTCACATGCAGTGCAGCCACTGGTCAAGGTCATGGCAACACTACATTTCCTTGCCAGTGGCTCTTTTCAAAGAACAAGTGGAGTGGTGGCTGGGATGTCACAATCCTCCATGAGCAGATGTGTGCACCAGGTTGTCCCTGCAATCCTCAGACGCATGGCCAACCAAATCATCAAACCCACCACTGAGGAGCTGCGGCTGAAGGCAATGACAGATTTCTACAGAATTGCCAGATTCCCACGCACTGTGGGGGCCATTGATTGCACACATGTGGCACTCCAGCCCCCCCCCCCCCCCCCAGGAGACAGAGCACATGTACCGCAATCGGAAGCATTGGCATTCCATCAACGTACAGGTGATAGTCGATGCCCAAGGCCTCATATGGCACGTCCGTGCCAAACACCCAGGGTCCAGCCATGACAGCTACATATACAATCAATGCCACATCCGAATGGAATTCGATCAGAGCGTGTATGGGGACACCTGGCTGGTTGGTGATTGACATGGGAGTCAGGCATGACTATCCCCTCCCATGATGCACACCTCACAAGTGGCACATGCATGACTAACATCCTCCTGTCTTTTCCCTTACAGGTGACTCTGCATATCCACTGGGACCCCATCTCATGACTCCTATCCGGAACCCCCAAACCCCAGGAGAGGAAAGATACAATCAAGCACATGCCCAAACACGAGCAGTGGTGGAGCGCACCTTTGGCCTACTAAAGTCACGTTTCCGATGCCTGGATAAGTCTGGGGGTACCCTCTTGTATTCCCCAAACTTCGTGTGCCAGATGATCGGTGCATGTTGCATGCTGCACAACTTCGCAGAAAGAAAGGGCCTGCAGATTGGCCTACGTGATGACCTGACCCCTGAACCAGACAATCCCCCCCTAACCGAGGCTACCCCGTCTTCTGAGGGTAGAGCAGCCAGGAGACAGCTCACATTGGGCATCTTTGCACGTTAAACACACACATTAATCATGGCACAATGAGAATGCATGCATGCACACCACTGTGGTCCCTAGCACACACACCCCACATCCACATCAAATTGGATTGGCACCAGTCCACCATGCAGGACATGTGAGCAGCAACGCCACGCCAAGGCTCCAATTATGTCACTGTACATTCATACACCATTCACACGGACCTGGGGATCACTTCTCCCTGGTCCTGGGGAACCCTTCTCCACCAAAATTGAGGGTGACACCCCTTTTCCGGCAGGAATGTCACCCCCACATTCAAACAGCATTCACAACCCAAAAAAAAAAAATTACCTGCAAAAGCAAAAAATTTCCAGCAAAAAAAAAAAGGGGAAAAAAAATTAATGCCCTTTGCGTGAGTGTCAGGAGGGGTGAGAGATCAGACCCGTGTGACTGCACAGAGAGACCAGACAATATGATTAGTGAAGTAAAAGGTGTTTAATTATAAATAAGAACAACCAGTGAAGATAGCAAACAATATATATATATATATCAAAAAGGGAATACCGTACACATAGGTCAAGCCAGGCCGAGGTCATACACAAGGGATATCAGTAGATGGGACAGGACGGAGCAGGGGTCGGATGGATGGACTAGCTGCAGGATACAGGCTAAGGGGAGACAGGGATCAGGAAGCAGGGCAGACAAGTCCAGGCGGGATCATGGATCAGGATGCAGGGTAGACAAGTCCAGGCGGGATCAGGGATCAGGATCAGAACAGGATCAAGGTACCAAATCAGGATCAGAATACAGGTCAGGGTACAGGCTTAGGTCCAGAAGGTATGAAGATACCAGGGCGAGGAGTGATTACACATGCCGGGTATTATAGAGGCGTGCTGATTGCATTCAGGTCACACCTGAACGCAGGAAAGGCTGTGTGTACAAATGACCAGGAACCCCCCGCTGGTGGAGGCCGGTACTGCAGCCAGACTAACAGGCAGATTTACCAACAGGGGGAACCATTCCTGACAGTGAGCCACGCCTGGGGCGCCCCCGGCCACGGCCCCGGCTTCTCAGGGGAGACTCATGGGGGAGGGGTAAAACCGGGGAAGGAGGAGCAGCCCCTGATCTCTGCCCACCTGGCGGCCTGCCCTCCAAGGCCACGGCTATTCTGTCCAGGGCAGCACCAAGTGTTGCCGTGTTGGCCTGGATAGCCAGGGTAAGGGCCCTCACATCCTGCTCAACGCCTGCTGATGTCGCCTGCAGTTCGTTTAGGCAGGTTGTGAAAGCCCAGGAGTGGGAGTCCAGGTTCCCCAGTGTATCCTTGATGGAGGACAGGCTCTCCTCCATCCGCACCAATGTCTGGCTGACCTGTCCCAGGTGGCGGGTCTGGAGAAACTGGTCCCTTCTCAGAGTGGCGGGCAGGAGATCGGCCACCCCCCTGGTGTTCTGGGATGAAATCCTGCCTTCAGCTGATGCTTGTGGCCGGGGAGAAGGGAAGGCCCTTGGGAGGGGAGCCATGTTGGGGGAGGAGGGGGGGGGCTCCCTCTTAGGGAGGGCTGCCTGCTGCCAGCCAGAGGGGAAGAGTCCTCAAAAACCAAACGTCCAGTGCCTGACATGGACTCCTCCTCCTCATGATTCTCCTCCTCCTCATGATTCTCCTCCTCCTCTTGAACCTCCTCCGCGGACTCCGGCCTTGTTGGGGGGGCCTCATTAGGCTGCTGTCCTGGGGTTGGTGCGGTCAGGCCAGATGGCCCTGCACCCTCCTGCACATCTGTGGATGACACAAAACATTCACAGGTTGGAGGATCCACACACTTGCCACATATTCCCTTTCACCCCCTCCCCCACACATGCTACACACCTGATATTAAAAAAAATACTTACCTGGCACCACGGGCTCCGGACTTGAGTCAAAGCCGGGCAGGCCCTCAACTTCATGCCGATGAAAGGTCAGGGCCACCGCACGCTCCTCCGCTGTCAGCCTAATACGGCATGGTGGGCCCCCTCCTGTGCCCCTGGCATGGGCATGCATTCTGGCCAGCTTCTGTTTGACCAGACGCTGGAGGTCATTGATTTTTTTGTCAATCCCAGTCCGGGTCCGTGTCTCCCCCTGCCCCGCTGAATTGACCTGCTCAGTGATCATATCTAAAATCTCCCTCCTCCTGGCCGGGTTGGTGTTGGCACTGTCCGGGCCGTGGAGGAAACGCCCATACTCGCTAATGGCCCGGGCAAGAATTTGTTTTTCCCCAACTGTAAAATTGAGCTTTCGTTTTCTCTCTGTCATACTTCCAAAAACAATCACTCCTAGTCAACAAAATTCACTCACAAAAACAAGCACAACCAATCAAGCAAGAACACACACAAAGAGAAAACTACTCAGCAAGAAACAGTCACAAAAACAAACAGCAAAAAAACTGCAAGAAAACAAACAAACAGAAATGTATCAATCAAACAAACAGTCTCTCAAACACTTATCAAAAAACACTTTCAAAGATCTACTAACAAACACTTGATCACACAGAACACTAATCTGACAACTATAAAACACACCGCAATGAACAACAGGACAAAAGCACTTGGTTAAATGGGAAGGGACAAAGGGATGTACTTTTGTAATGCAAGTGCGTTTGTGTGTGTCTATTTATGCTGTTTGCGTAGTTCACAACGTTGCCCTAGTCCATTTCCAATTTCACTGATTGCGCCGATCCCGAGTTGTGAGCATGCGCACAGCGGAGCTGACCATGGTCTCCTTCAAGCGCGCATGCGCGAGCCGGCCGGCCCTTCATTTGCATGGGGTCACGGCTCATTTCAATGTAACCCGCCCACGTCCTTCCCAATTTGTATTACTCCGTCTTACGCCTCTGAAAAAACGTTCCGCATGCGCAATTTCCTGCGCAAAAGCTACGAGAATAGGGTGATTACGCGGCAAAATTGCGCAAGTCTAACGTAAAGGCGGTGCGCTACGCCGGTCCAATAATGCGCAGATGTACCTGAATCTGGGCCTCTCTGTCCATCTGCTCCACCTTACTTATCGTCTCAATAATAGTGTCCTCATGGTAACGTTTGTTTAAAAATCTTTGTTTCAGAGTGTTGGATTGCTCATGAAAATCTGTTAGTTCTGAGCAGTTACACCTTATGCGTTGAAATTGGCTTTTTGGTACCGCTGTCAACCAAGAGCTGTGGTGACAGCTTGTAACAGGGATATGTTGTGGTGAATATTACCGCGCATACCATAAATGGGGGGAGGAGGGGGGAGAGGGGAGTGGGTGGGTACAGCTGCTGCACTGAATGGTGTATCAACCAAGGCAGATAAAAATGGGGGGGGGGGGTATAGTGCTGCGCTGTAAGGAAGAAAGTGGGGATGGGATAAAATGAAGAGGAAGTGTGGCAAAAAACTAGATATGTGGAAAAAAAGGAATAACCTAACTATTATACATAGTAATGTCAGAAAATGACAGTGGTGTATATAAGAAATATATATTAAACGTGCTACATGCAGCCTAAACCGGCTGCCAAACCAATGACAGTGCAAAATAACATATAAAGTGTAACTTCCTTATAACAATCTGGTGCACAAAGTGCCAGAAATAGCACACAACAGTGTTATTCAGGGTGAATAACACTGATGAAGTCACGTGGTGTGATGATATGCGTCGGGATTGGAGCGCTGGACAACCGAAGCACCTGACGGACGGCTGACGAGTTCGCCACTCATGGATGCTGTATTCGTTCCTCCATCGTCTATGTGAGTGTTTTTAAATTGTTTTAAATAAATCCTTTTTACTGGATTACGCGATGTACCACCTTTTTTGTTTTCTGTGATATCACCCGAGCCTCTGAGCACCATCAGCCTAAGACCAAGCGGACCCCCAGTGAGAGGAAAAGGAGGACACTGACGAGTTCGCCGCTCATGGAGATTAGCCCTTTACCTTTACTTTATGTAAGTGCATAGAGTGCAGGCGTGTTTTGGCTCCCCTTTATATCAGTATCACACTATATATTGTTGTGTATCCTCTCCCCGTATGTGGTGTCTGATCCCGGGATTTTAAGAACCTTCTACCTTCATTTGGACTCCGCGTGAAAGCAGCTGGCTAGGCTATATCTGGTAGCCATTAGGCTGCTGGGTCTCTCCTCATCTGTTCCCTTCCTTGAGGAATTTACTGTTATTTTTATTTTTATCTTTATTTTCCAGTACTGGACTTCCTAAATTAATTTTGTCTTCCCTGGACTATACTTTGCCGTTTATGTGTTACCATCAGTTTACCAATTGGAGATGTTTATTGCTGTCTAGGTGTATCATTGTTATTTAGCTAACACTTTTTCACTTACCGTGCCCCTTTCCCACACCCATTTCCTAGCCTTGTGCCCTTTTTCAATCTATTTTCACAGCGCAGACTCCTTTCACTTGCACATATATTTCCTTGTGTCTATTGAGGTAGACTCTTCTAGTGTTTGCAGCAGTGCTCCCAACCCTCTCCCTTTCCCCCTCATCCACTATTTCACAGACAGCGCGGGAGTATCACTTTATTCAATAGCAGCGATCTGCAATGTTTTATCGGGACTTTGACATTGCGGCGGACAGATGAGACACTTTTGACTGTCACGATTAATTGCTCCTGCCGGGCACACGCATCGGAACCAGGAACACGCTGCAGTATAACTGCAGCGGCTGGTCAGAAAAGGGTTAAAGTGGAGCACCATCCACTGCCACATTTGCACTTTTTTTGGGGGGGAGCAGGTACTTGGTTTTGTCGGTACCCGATCCCACTACCAGGTAAGATTGCCGATCGGCGCACTATAACATTTCTGGCCCCTCTCCCTTCCCACTGCTGCCTTCTGGGACACACACCGGAGATGGCGGGATCATTCAGAAAGCTGCCATTGTGCTATGTGCTGGGTGTCCACTGCGCCTCTGTACCTTTAAAGTGGAGTTCAAACCAAAAGTGGAACTTCCGCTTTTCTGATTCCTCACCCCCTCTGGTGCCACATTTGTCACCTTTTTAGGGGGGAGCGGATACCTGTTT
This sequence comes from Rana kukunoris, assembly GCA_029574335.1. NCBI lineage: Eukaryota > Metazoa > Chordata > Amphibia > Anura > Ranidae > Rana > Rana kukunoris. The sequence continues at coordinate 498,718,699 of CM056051.1, read as the reverse complement.
TTTACAGGTACTTTGTCCCCACTTCCGATAGACCGGGTCGTGGGGAATTATGTCAGTAGCTCGGCCCCCCTCCTCCTCCCTCCCCTTCTGTGAGATGGTGCAGTGCCCTTCACGCTGTAGGGACCTGGCCGTAAAGCTGTAAAGCTATACTGGCAGCACGGCAGCCGTTATAAACATTGGCTGCAGTGCCGACATCGCTGGACTCCAGGACAGGTAAGTATCCTAATGTTAAAAGTCAGCAGCTACAGTATGTGTATCTGCTGACTTTTAATTTTTAAAGGGGAGGGGGGACCTCAGCTTTAAGAAGGACTGAGCTACCTCCAGGCTCACGTGCCCGCTATCTCTCCATTAGAATGCATGTGCTTCTACTATGGAAGCTCTCATAAATTTACAAGAGTTCGCACTGCAGAAATATTGGGGTGCCTTGGAGCGGTTCTGCAGCTTATGCATGTATTTGTAAATTAAAAAAAATTAAGTTGTGCTAATCAATAGATTGATAGCAGCCCGTCACTCCGGGACCTGTGTGTACGCGGTGACATCAGCATGTCGCTCCTCCCTAAAGGCTGCTATCAAGAGCCAGCCGGCTCGATTTATTCTAATGCCCACAGGGCCGATCTGCCCTATAGGCTCACTATGCAAGCTGCTTAGGGCCCCGGAAAGCTGCGGAGGGCCCCCCAAATTACTAGAGGGCCCGTCTGGTGAGAAGTAATTTTCAGCCCCTCACCCCGCTTCTCAACTCGCTGGCTGCATGGGAGAAGAGGTAAGAAGTCAGCACCCCCCGCTTCTCACTTTAATGTAAGATGTAATTTCCGACAGCAGAACACCCCCTCCCATGACTGTCACTGTCGGCAGTGCCCCCCCTTCTCTTCTCAATTTAATGTGACAAGTCACTTTTCTTAGGGCCCCAGGGAGGTTAGGATCGGCACTAAATGCAGATTTTACTCTGCTTGATTGTAAGTGCAATTTTGTTTTAATTTCTAATAAAATATAAGGATTTGCACTATGCAAGCCTGTATTTTTACATGGGGACCTACTCAATATATATGCATATATCATCTGGCAAAGATGATGAGAATTTTGGTGCACAGCATAGAGACCCGTGGCTGGGTAATAAGTCACAAGCGCATATGATCTCCCGTAATAGGGGATAATTTACAGCTAGTAAGTGGAATGTGCGTGCAGAGGCTGAGGCACTATCTTATCTTCTTACTTCTGGGGTGTTTGTTCGTGTGTCACCGTGGACATATATATATATTTACTACTCACAATACATGGACTATTGACATTGTATTTAATCCGACAAAGGTCAATTTGCTTTTTGTTTTATATTTGCATTAATTGCATCATATGTAATTATAAAGAGCCTTTCCCTTCACATTTCATAAATGGACTAATTTATGTCACACTTTTATAGTATCATTCCGGATTATCAATCTATTAATTAGCAAAACTTAATTTTTTTAATTTATATGGTATCGTGTGTGTCTCGCATAAGGTTGCAGCTTAGTTTGATTTATTTCCATAAGATTTACATTTTTTGTTTGCGCATTTATTGTTTCAAAGAGAGCATAGTATTTTAATTTTGTTTATATGTATTTGCAAATGTCTGCTAACTAATCCCCTCTTTTTAATGCAAACTCTTATGCCGCGTACACACGGTCGTTTTTTGCGATGAAAAAAAACGACGTTTTTTAAAACGTCATTTAAATTGATCGTGTGTGGGCAAAACGTCGTTTTTTGTCTTAAAAAAAACGACCAAAAAAAATTCCAACATGCTTGAATTTTTTGTGTCGTTTTTCAAAACGTCGTTTTTTGTTTCACAAAAAGTCACCGTGTGTAGCAAAAACGTCATTTAAAACAACGTTTTTCAACCCGCGCATGCCCAGAAGCTAGTTATGAAGCGAGCTTCAATGGAAAAGAGTGGTGAACGTAACCTCGCTTTTTGTGAAAAAACGATGGTGTGTATGCAACATTGTCTTTGAAAGTGACGTTTCAAAAACGTCGTTTTTTACTTCACAGAAAACGTCGTTTTTTTTCATCACAAAAAATGATCGTGTGTACGCGGCATTATGCCGCGTACACACGATCACGTTTTGTGATGTAAAAAAACGTTGTTTTATCTCACGAAACAAAACAACGTTTTTCAAACTTCATTTTAAAAAATTAGGTTGCCTACACACCATCGTTTTCTGAAAATGCTCTTGCAAAGCGCGGTTACGTACACCACGTTTGACGGCACTCTGTTCCATTGAAGCTCCCGTCTCATAACTTGCTTCTGAGCATGCGCGGGTTTAAAAACTTTGGGGCAGATTCACAGAGAATTAGATTCTCGTAGAGTATCAGAAATACACTACGCCGCCGTTTTTTCCTGGCTCTACGTGGAATCCAGGTAGATTTTGTCCAGTAAACGACGGCGGCGTAGTGTATTTCTCCCGTCGCAATCCATCTGCGCGAGTAGGGGGCGTGAAGCATTTAAAATAGGCGCGTTCCCGCGGCGTTCTAACTGCGCATGCTCCGTTCCCAAATTTCCCGCCGTGCATTGCGCGAAATCACGTCGTTACGTCATTTTTTCTTGAGTAGCGTCGTTTACGGAGATTCCTATTCCCGAACGAGTTACGTAGAAAAAAAAAATTTAAATTTGACGCGGGAACGACGGCCATACTTAACATGGGCTACGCACCGTTAGACCAGCAAAAAGCTGGTCTAACAGTACGTATAAAAAAATAGACGAAAGCGATTGCGAAGACCGCTCGTATGTTCATGGATCGCCGTAAAAACTCATTTGCATATCCCGACGCATGAAAACGACGCAAACTCCTCCCAGCGGCCGCAAATATATCGCAGCGTAGATCCGAAGGCTTACGAAGACGTAAGCCTCTCGGATCGAAGCCCAAAGCCGCCGTATCATGGTTTGAGGATTCAAACTAGTGATACGGCGTGCGAAATTTGAAATTACTCCTGTCTAACACCAGTTAGACAGGCGTAATTGCTCTGTGAATCTGGGCCTTTGTTTTAAACATCGTTTTGCCCACACACGATCATTTTTTGTGAAACAAAAGACGACATTTTGAAAAACGACACAAAAAATGTAAGCATGTTCGAATTTTTATTTGGTCGTTTTTTTTAAGACATAAAACAACGTTTTGCCCACACACGATAATTTTAAATGACACGACCGTGTGTACGCGGCATTATGCACGATCATTTTTCGGTTTTTAAAAAATGAAGTTTTTCTAAAATGTTATTTAAAACGATTGTGTGCGGGCTTCAGAGCATTTTTCGGGTTCTGAAAAACGGGCAAATTTTATTTCTAACATGCTTTATTTTTTCACGACGTTTTAAACGTTGTCGTTTTTCGGGTTGTAAAAAATGGTCGTGTGTGGGCTTTAACGACGTGAAAAAACCCACGCATGCTCAAAAGCAAGTTATGAGACGGGAGCGCTCGTTCTGGTAAAACTAGGGTTCGTAATGGAGTAAGCACATTCATCATGCTGTAACAGAAAAGCGTGAATCGTCTTTTACTAACACAAAATCAGCTAAAGCAGCCCCAAGGGTTGCACCATCCGCATGGAACTTCCCCTTTATAGTGCCGTCGTACGTGTTGTACATCACCGCGCTTTGCTAGAGCATTTTTTTTCATGATCGTGTGTAGGCAACGCCGTTTTAATGATCAAGTTAAAAAAAACGTTGTTTTTTCTAGAGCCTGAAAAACATTGTTTTTTACAACCCGAAAAATTATCGTGTGTACGCGGCATAAGACAAGATGATTCAGTTGGTAGCAGATTGTCAGGTGAGTTGAGCTGGGAATTTTCTTTGGTTGAGTTTTTCATTTAGAAAGCTCGGCACGACTTGCATTCGCAACAGCAAACCGGCGGTGAAGTCTGAAGGCTTCACCGCCGGTTTCCCTTTGCCAGTGCCTGCACCCGAAGCCGATTGAAGAATAGGCTCGGTGGTGCTGACATTGCAGGATCCCTGGACTGATCCTTATAATAAAAGCCAACAGCTACAGTATTTGTAGCTGCTGACTTTTATTTTTATTTTATTTTTACAAACTGCAGCTGGAGTATAGTCAAACAGATTAGTTGCTTGATTGGGTGACATTCTTTTGCTTTATGCATTTAGGAAGCCAGTATCTTGGCATCAACCATACACAAGTTAAATGGGGAATCCTGTGTAGTCACTCCTCCCACTCTCTTCTCAATAACCAGCCACATCCCCTGCTATTCTGCACTTTGCTTGTCGCCGTCAGTCCCAGTCTTTCCTTTGGGCTGTCAGGTTAGTGGATGATCATATATAGTTCTTAGGCTTTTAATGCAGAATCCAAGGTGTGGCTCCTGGCAGTAACCCAAGGCTAATCCCTCTGCCAGCCTCTGGGTATCCTTGGTACATTAGTCATGTTCTTCTAGATTACAATGCCACTAGAAGATGCAAGAAGCTAATGAATGGTTTGCATTGCAGGCACCATAGAGTAATTGCTTTGTTATGCTAATACTTATTATTGTTGCTGAGAAGCCCGGATGTTTGTACAGATGGATCAGGCAGCTGCTGCAGAACCTCTTTTTCTGCAGCTCAAAAACTGTCCTATCTTTGAATATGAAGATGGTAATACATCTGGTCCTTATAATTCAGGATTTCCAGGATGAAGGAATTGTTGCGTATTTCGCTAAGACACCAATCTATCAAAGAGATTTTAACCACTTTAACCCCGGAAGAATTTACCTCCTTCCTGACCAGAGCACTTTTTCCGATACGGCACTGCGTCCCTTACCGACAATTGCACGGTCGTGCGACGTTGTACCCAAACAAAATTGATGTCCTTTTTTTCCCATAAATAGATCTTTCTTTTAGTGGTATTTGATCCCTTTGTGCAATTTTTATTTTTTTCGCTATAAACAAAAAAGAGCAACAATTTAAAAAAAAAAAGCAATATTTTTAACTTTTTGCTATAATAAATATCCCCAAGAAATATATAAAAACATTTTTTTTCCTCAGTTTAGGCCGATACGTATTCTTCTTCATGTTTTTGGTTTAAAAAAAATCGCAATAAGCGTTTAACGATTGGTTTGCACAAAAGTTATAGCGTCTACAAAATAGGGGATAGTTTTATGGCATTTTTTTTTTTTTTTTTTACTAGTAATGGGGGCGATCAGTGATTTTTATCGTGACTGCGACATTATGGCGGACACATCGGACACTTTGCCGCTATTTTGGGACTATTGTCATTTATACAGCGATAAGTGCTATAAAAATGCACTGATTACTGTGTAAATGACCCTGGCAGGGAAGGGGTTAACCACTAGGGGGCAAGGAAGCGGTTAAGTGTGCCCTAGGGAGTAATTCTAACTGTGCAGTGGCAGGGCTTACTGTGACATGACACTGATCATTGCTCCCGATGAGAGGGAGAAGACGATCAGTGTCCTGTCACTAGGCAGAACAGGGAGATGTTTACACAGGCATCTCCCCGTTCTGCAGCTCCGTGACACAATTGCGGGACACTAGCGGACATAGAGTCCCCGGGTCCCGCGGGCAAGGTCCGGGAGCTTGCGGCAGGGGCACGTGCACTCCCACACGGCGACAAATTTAAAGGGAAGTACCTGTACAACCCATTTGCCTGTCCGTGCCATTCTGCCGATATAAGTGCGTGCGCTGGTCGGCAAGTGGTTAAGATTTTTTTGGATGTTACACAAGAACTTGTTACATTGTGCAGTTCATCTCTGTAATTGAGGATTGTATATTTGGTTATTTTCTTTTATACTGTATAATGGTATAATGATACACAGCGCTGCACTATTAGCAAATTATAGTTTTTCTTATGTGTGGTGATTCATTGTGAGTGTTATAGCAGCTGTGGAGATATTTATTTTATACTCACATTTTGTTTCAGTTTAGCAGTTTGACGCTGATTGCTTTTTCCACACACACTATATTGCCAGAAGTAATGGCATACCTCCCAACTTGTGAAGTTCAGAATGAGGGACACTTGGACACTTGGGGTTAAAGTTGTTGGGGGGAGGGAGTGGTACCGACTTACAGTTATTAAGGGGCCGAGTGCTATCAGACAGTGCTATCAGTGTGCCCTGCCGGGGGTGCTCGTCTCCTTCCTTCTGCCGTTACGCAACTTCTTCTACACAAGTTGTTAAGTGGACATTGTGGGGGGATCGCAGGATGGCGAGAATGCAGGATGGTATGGGGAGGATCGTAGGATGGGGGATCGCAGGATGGGATGGGGGGATCGCAGGATGGAATGGAGGGTGGACGGGAACATTGCAGGGGATCGCAGGATGGCTGGGATGGGGAAATCGCAGGAGGAGATGGGGGATCGCAGGATGGGATAGGGGGATCACAGAATGAGATGGGGGGTGGACGGGGACATTGCAGGGGGATCGCAGGATGGCTGGGATGGGGAGATCGCAGGATGGGATGGGGGGATCGCAGGATGGCTAGGATGGGGGGATCGCAGGATGGGATGGGGGGTGGACGGGGACATTGCAGAGGGATCGCAGAATGGCTGGGGAGGGGGAGATCACATGATGGGATGGGGAGATCGCAGGATGGGATGGGGGATCGCAGGATGGTATGGGGGGATCGCAGAATGAGATGGGGGGTGGACAGGGACATTGCAGGGGGATCACGAACGGCTGTTCCTGGCACCGTGGGCTGAGGCTTCAGTGCCAGAGTCCTCCCCTCCCTCGTGTACTTCAGTCAGTGTCACAACAGTAGGGATCTCCCACTGTGGCAGGGAGTGTTCGGCGGTGTTCTGTCAAACAGAACAGCGGCCGCCATAACAAAGTCCTCTTAGACCCAGCTCCTGTGATGGACGGATGACTGATCCAATGCCGGTACATTGAATCAGTGTGAGGAGAAGCTGGGTCTAGGAGGCCATCGAGATGTTCAAATCCATGCTCCCTGACAGAGCAGGAGATCGCTGTTCTGTGTGATTCCGGCTGCATTTTATGAGAACTGGTAAGGCTGCATTTCATGAGAACTGGATAGGCTGCATTTCATGGGCGCTGTTCAGGATGTATTTCATGAGAACTGCTAAGGCTGCATTTGGTAGGCTCTGATAAGGCTGTATTTGGTGGGAACTGATAAGTCTGTATTTGGTGGGCACTGATAAGGCTGTATTTGGTGGGCACTGGTAAGCTGCATTAGGTGGGCACTGATCAGGCTGCATTTGATGGGCACTGGTGAGGCTGCATTGATGGGCACTGATGAGGCGGCATTGATCGGCAATGATGAGGCTGCATTGATTGGCAATGATGAGGCTGCGCTGATGCTCACAGGCATAATACACTCTTCAAATGTACTTTAAAATGTATGGTTTTCCTTTTTTGACCAAGAAAATAATGATGTTATGCTTTTGGGATAGTATAATAATGCTATGGGGTTGGTATGTAATTCTTTCCAGGGTTGGTATGAAATTCTTTCCAGGGCTGTTTTTTTTCCCCTAGTCCAGCCCTGGCTCCAATTCATCCCAAAGGTGGTTAATCGGTTTGAGGTCAGTAAAGTTCCTCCGCCCCAAACTCACTCATCCATGTCTTTAGGGACCTTGAGTGAGTGAGTAATTTATATACTGCTACAAATGCGAACTAAATCGCCTCAAGGCGCTTGCATCCAGTGCCGTCCTGATCCTTCAGAAGGGATGGGTCTTAAGTTTCTTCCGGAAAGGCCCGATGGTTTTCTTCCATGCAGATGTCCGTGGGTAGAGCGTTCCATAGCCGTGGTCCTTGGACTGCAAATATTCATTCTCCTTTAGATTTGTAGTGGGTCTTGGGAAAGTAGAGGAAGTTTTGGTTAGTTGACCGGAGGGCGCGACTAGGGTTGTAGTGTTTTATTCTCTTGCATAGGTATTGAGGAGTGTTTCTTTGTGTGCATTTGTGAGTGAGGCAGTGGGTCTTGAATGTAACCCGATCCTTTACGGTTAGCCAATATAGGGACCTCAGGGATGGGGTGATTGACTCCCAGGTTTTTTTTCTCGTTACCAATCTGGCTGCTGTGTTCTGGACAACTTGTAGACGTTAAATTTGGTATTTGGGTAGTCTGAGGTAGAGGTAGTTGGCGTAGTCGAGTCGGGAATTAGTAAATGATCAACTACTACTGCTGTGTCCTCTTCCGGGGTGAGGGTGAGTCTACATAGCAGGCGGAGAAGATGTTGAGATCCGCTGACTACTGATCCTATTTGTCCATCCATAGTCATGTCTGAGTCAAAGATGCCTCCAAGGCTTTTGATTTTAGTGATTGGGGTGATGGTTTGTCCAAGGATGGTGGATGGTGTGACTGTTGTCCTGGAGTTTTTCTTTCGGTTTGCGTGGAGAAAGAGAAGTTCTATTTCGGATCCATTTAGTTTGAGGGAGCTCTCCGTCATCCAATTATCGATCAATACGAGGCAATTTTCCAGTGTGTGGTATTGGTCTTTTTTTTCGGTGATGCAAAGGTAGATTTGAGGTCCTGTTTGCTGATGATTTTGAGGATGTAATTGTACGTGCTTTCGAAGTGAAGGCTCCTAGTATTTACTGTCTGGGATTGATTCTCTACGAAGGATGCGAACCAGGGTAGATCAGAGTCTGCGACTCTATGTACTTCTGTGAGACGAGTGAGCAGAGTTTTGTGGTCTACTGTGTCGAAAGCTTGCGCTGAGGTCCAGCAGCACCAGGAGACACGATTCTCTGTCGTCTGCTGATTCGTAGTTTGTGTGGTTTTCCTGTGTTGAGTTTCTTCTCCAGGCTATTTCAGCTCTTCTGCATTCTTGCTTCAGTAATGTAAGAGCGTCATTGAACCAGCCCGAATCATTTTTGTGGATGAGCAGGGCCGGCCTTAGGTGTTTAGGCGCCCTGTGCGAGCTAATCCTGTGGCGCCCCCCCTTATCTTCACCCGTCGCCCCCTGGTCACCTAAACATAAACAAAGAGGAAAAAAGTATTTGTAACAAATAATTTGTTTTAATTTAACTTTACATTACACAGCACCCTGCACCTCTGGACCCCTTTACATTATACAGCACCCTGCATCACTGGACCCCTTTACATTACACAGCACCCTGCACCTCTGGACCCCTTACATTACACAGCACCCTGCATCTCTAAACCCCTTTACATTACACAGCACCCTGCACCTCTGGACCCCTTACATTACACAGTACCCTGCACCTCTGGACCCATTTACATTACACAGCCCCCTGTACCCCATTACATACATAGCACCCTTCATCTCTGGACCCCTTTACATTACACAGCACCCTGCACCTCTGGACCCCTTTACATTACACAGCACCCTGCATCACTGGACCCCTTTACATTACACAGAACCCTGCAGCTCTGGACCCCTTGCATGTTACACAGAGCCCCCTTTAGTGGAGACCCCCTTCAGTGTATCAACCCCTTCAATGCAGACCCCCCATTCAGTGCAGACCCCCCTTCAGTGTAGCCCCCTTTCAGAGTAGCCCCCCTGTTCGAAGTAGCCCCCCGTTCAGTGTCGCCTCCCCCCATTCAGCGTAGCCCCCCTCGTTCAGCGTAGCGCACCTTGTTCAGTGCAGCACCCCGTTCAGTGTAGCCCCCCTCATTCATTGCACCCCCACTTCAGTGTAGCCCCCTCGTTTAGTGTAGCCCCCCCGTTCAGTGCAGCCCCCCATTCAGTACCTCAGATCAGCGCGACGGCACATGCACAGCAGGTCCCCTCCCCCTGTTTACACATAAACAGATAAACAGAGAGAAGGGGAGGCAGCTTCACTCGTCTGTGCCTGTGTGACATCCGGGATTATATAGACAGGCAGCCCGTGGCCGCAAGAGGAGGGGATGGTAAGTGCAGCGGTGTCATCCTGCACCCCCCCCCCACGCACACCCCTCCCCCATAGCTAGCTCGCCTCTCCCTGCCTGTGCCAGTGTGCTGCTGCTTAAACCCGCTGCGCTGCCACCGCGGGTGTGATACAATCGCGGAGGGGGGTGTCGGTCTGACACCCCCCAGTGTGTGGTACCCAGGGGCGGCTCGCCCCCCCTTAGTACGCCTCTGGATGGCCGCACGGCACCCCTGTTGCCCATGGCGCCCTGTGCGGCCACACAGCTCGCACACCCCAAAGGCCGGCCCTGCAGATGAGTGCTCTGCGTCTTGGAGCGACTGTGTCTGCTGTCTGTAGTAATGCTTTGTTCAGGGAGTTGAGTGGTTTGATTTAGCTTTGCTATTTTGTTGGATAGTGTGGTTTTGAAGAGTTGCGAGTGTAGTTTCTTCTGTGATCTTGTCCAGTGTGTTGTTTTTAAGTGCGTAGGTTTTTGGAAGATGGTGTTGGTGGTTATTTTAAGTTTGATGGACGTGGTGGTCTGTCAATGGTAGAGGCGTGTTGCTTTGTGCACTGGTCCAAATCATTTGGTGGAACGGCGATTATGGTGTGGGGTTGTTTTTTCAGGAGTTGGGCTTGGCCCCTTAGTTCCAGTGAAGGGGACTTTTAGGACGTCAGCATACCAAGACACTTTGGACAATTTCATGCTCCCAAATTTGTGGGAACAGTTTGGGGATGGCCCCTTCCTGTTCCAACATGACTAAGCACCAGTGCACAAAGCAAGGTCCATAAAGACACGGATGAGCGAGTTTGGGGTGGAAGAACTTGACTGGCCTGCACAGAGTCCTGACATCAACCCGATAGAACACCCTTGGGATAAATTAGAGCGGAGACTGTGAGCCAGGCCCTCTTATCCAACATCAGTGCCTAACCTCAAAAATGAGCTTCTGTAAGAATGGTCAAACATTCCCATAGCCACACTCCTAAACCTTGTGGACAGCCTTCCCAGAAGAGTTGAAGCTGTTATAGCTGCAAAGGGTGGGCCAACTCAACATTGAACCCTACGGACTAAGACTGGGATGCCATTAAAGTTCATGTGCATGTAAAGGCAGGCGTCCCAATACTTCTGGTAGTATAGTATATTTGTATATACTAGATATATCCACCCCCCCATTATGAAGAATACTTTTTTTTCACTTTTTTTATAGGGGATCATATCCCAAATGCAGCTATGTATGCCCAAATGCAGCCTTGTGTCCCCAAATGCAGCCATGTATCCCAAAATGCAGCCTTGTGTCCCCAAATGCAGCCTTGTGTCCCAAATGCAGCCATGTATGCCCAAATGCAGCCATGTATCCCCAAATGCAGCCTTGTGTCCTCAAATGCAGCCATGTCCCCGAATGCAGCCTTGTGTCCCCAAATGCAGCCTTGTGTCCCCAAATGCAGCCGTGTGTCCCCAAATAAAGCCATGTCCCCAAATGCAGCTTTGTGTAGGTCTCCAGTGGCAAAGAACCCCCCCCCCCCCCCTGCTGCCTAATTGATCAATGCGCGCGGAACATAACAGCTTTCATTTGAATAGCTGTGTGTTCCCCGCCGCGCGTCGTCATATATAGCCTCACCCCCTTGTCCAGACACTTTGATAGACAGATCACCCATCCAATCCTGGGATGGGTGATCTGTCTATCAAAGTGCCCGGACAAGGAGGAGGGGCTATATATGACGAAGCGTGGTGGGGAACACACAGCTATTCAAATGAAAGCTGTTATGTTCCCGGAGTGCTGATCAACTAGACTGCGGCAGCGGCAACAGCTCTTCTCCATTAGTGGCATGTTTTACATAACCGAGGACTGCTCTTCTCTCTGCCCGCTCTCCGCCTCCTCTCAGCCTCCTCTTAGCCCCCTCTCAGTCCGCTCTCTGCCTCCTCTCTGCCCCCTCTCAGTCCCCTCTCAGTCCCCTCTCCGCCCGCTCTCAGCCTGCTCTCAGCCCGCTCTCGGGTGAAAAAAAAAGTATCGGGTGAAGCATCGGTAACATTTGCGTGAGTACAAGTACTCGTGCAAATGCTCAGTATCGGTCCCAATGCCGATACTAGTATCGGTATTGGGACAACCCTAGATATAACCAAACACTTTTAACCACTTAAGGACCCGCTCATGTACATATACGTCCTTTTTTAAAGATGGATATCTCGGTAACGACAGCAGCTGCTGCCTCAACCGAGATATCCATCTTTACTGTGAGCGGCCCTGTAAACGATAACGGTGGTCTCCGCGGCGGCGGGCCCACCCGCCGCTCTCCTGCGCCCTCCGCCGCTTACCGGAGCCGTCGGTAGTGGCGGAGGCAATCGGGTCCTTTCCTCCCCTTGGCTGGGATACGAGTGGGGGCAAGATGGCCACCACCCGTCCCCATAGCATAGCAGGGCGGAAGTGACGTCAAAACGTCACTTCCGCCCATGCTTCTTAAAGCAATATTTTCTAAATGTCATTTTTTCAAATGACAACATTTTTATTTATTTTTTATTTTTGCATTTAAGTCTAAATATGAGATCTATGGACTTTTTGACCCCAGATCTCCTATTTAAGAGGACCTGTCAGGCGTTTTTCTATTACAAGGGATGTTTACATTACTTGTAATAGGAATAAAAGTGGTCCATTTTTTATATTTTTCAGTGTAAAAAATTTAAAAATAAATAAAAATAAATAAGAAATCAAAAAAAATTTTTTAAAGTGCCCCGTCCCGACGAGCTCGCTCGCAGGAGCGAACGCATACGTGAGTAGTGGCCACATATGAAAACGGTGTTCAAACCACACAAGTGAGGTATCACCGCGATCGTTAGAGCAAGAGCAATAATTATAGCTCTAGACCTCCTCTGTAGCTCAAAAGATGCAACCTATAGAATTTTTTAAACGTCGCCTATGGAGATTTTTAAGGGTAAAAGTTTGACACCATTCCACGAGCGGGTGCAATTTTGAAGCTTGACATGTTAGGTATGATTTTACTCGGCGTCTTTCACAATATACAAACAAATTGTGCTAACTTTACTGTTGTCTTATTTTTTCATTTAAAAAAGTGTATTTTTTCCAAAAAGTGACAAAAAGTATTGCAATGACCGCCATTTTATTATCTAGGTTGTTAGAATATATATATCATTTTTGGGGGTTTTAAGTAATTTTCTAGCAACAAAAAAATGTTTTAGGCCGCGTACACACGATCAAACAATGCCTGCCAATCAGTGATGCCCATCAGTACTGTAATGTCTCAGCTGTGTGTGTGTTGCTGTTTAGAGACACAGCTTAACATCAAGTATAACCGAATCCCAATGAAAGATGCGCTTGTTAATGAACTGATGCAGTCTTTACTGAGATATCATTCACAGGAATGTGTACAATAGCATGTGAAAATGTGTGATATGATTTGATTTGTGGTAAAACTGTAAAACAAACATAAAAAGACAAATGTAAGCATGGCTATTCAAGCAACATACATTCTACATAGCTAATACAAAGGATTGGGCCTAACATGTGCTTGCTTGCTACAGACTGAAACACACATTATACTAGCTGTGCCTAGCATCCCTCTATATAAGCTGAACTAGCAAACCCCTTTACTTACAGGCTTTGGTGTTCATCAGCTTTGCAACCTGTAATAGCTTCTAAGAAGTCCTGAGGATGTGCTCACTTCTGTAGCTGGAGTTGAAAAGAAAGGATATGTGCATGCTCTATAGGAGTACAGGGAACCCGCCTCTAGGCTTCAAGAACATGGAGGGTCTTAAAGGAACAGACACTGCCGAGTGCCATGCATATAATATATACTGTGAAGGCAGCACACTCCCCACCTGGCATACTTTTTGTTATGCCACTAACTTTTGGACAGAAGTAAAACTACTTCAGAAATTGGCCTAGCATACACCTTGGGAATGCCTTGTCTAACAATTCTAACTTCTACCTTTCTAACTCTAGCATCACTACTAGGATCAGTTCCCACAATGAGTCCAATGGGCCATTCGTTCCTGTGGGCCTGAGTGTCTTTTAATAAGACAATGTCTCCAACTTGTAAGTTGGGCTTGTCATCTTGCCATTTCTTGCGTGGCTGGAGTGTCACCAGGAATTCCTGTCTCCACCTCTTCCAGAAAATGTCCGCAAGACTTTGAACTTGTCTCCATTGCTTGGTGTATAAGTCCTTGAGGTCAAAGTCTCCTGTGGGAGCTGTCATTGGTTCCATCTTCTGTGTCAGCAGCATTGCGGGTGTCAAGACTGACGGCATCTCCGGATCTGTAGACACTGGAACTAAAGGTCTGGCGTTCATAATGGCCACGACTTCAGCCATTAGTGTAGTCAAAGCTTCATGAGTGAGGCGAGTAGACCCAACCTTCAGGAGCATGGCGTCCAGAATACGACGAGCTACTCCAATCATCCTCTCCCAGGCTCCTCCCATATGAGATGCGTGTGGAGGATTAAAAGTCCAAGTGCATCCTTGATCTTGAAGATAGGAACTTGTTTCGGAGTCTGTAGAAATGATCTTCAATTCCTTGCAGGCCCCAATAAAGTTTGTGCCGCGGTCTGAACGAATCAATTTCGCCGGTCCTCTGATGGAGAAAAATCTTCTCAAGGCATTGATGAAACTTGAAGTGGATAAAGATTCAATCACTTCAATATGAACTGCTCTAGTACTCTGACAAGAGAACAGAACAGCCCAACGTTTACTTTCGGCACTGCCTCCTCTGGTCTTGCGAGAAGAGATGTTCCATGGTCCAAAGACGTCTAGACCTACGTGAGTGAACGGAGGATCTGAAGCAAGTCTGTCTGCAGGTAAGTTTGACATCTTCTGAACTTCAAGTTTCCCTCTAATCTTCTTACAGGTAACGCATTTGCTGATCACGCTGGAGACTAGTCTCTTACCTCCTATGATCCACAATCCTGCTGACCGTACTGCTCCTTCAGTGAAGTGTCGTCCTTGATGTGCCACTTGCTCGTGATAGTGTCTTACCAGAAGAAGAGCGATGTGATGATTCTTGGGTATGATGAAGGGATGTCTCTCTTGGATAGTCATATCTGCTGCCGACAAACGACCTCCTATTCTTAGTACTCCTTCTTCGTCGAGGATAGGGTTTAACTTCTTGAGCGAACTCTGTCGAGAAATCTCTTCCTTTTTCAGAAGGCTTTGAATTTCTTCTTTAAAGACTTCCTGCTGTACGCATTTGATGATCACGACCTTGGCTTGTTCAAGATGGTCGCTGCTACGCTGATCAGTATTAGTAGCTCTGCAGGAGTGTCTGGCTAGACAGATAAGTTTTCCGATTGCACGTGTCAGCGACTTCCAATTGGAAAACCTCTCAAATCTATGGGTGCCCAAACTGTATCTGGTAACTAAAGTCTTACAAACTATAACTTGAGGTCTTACCTCTTTGTCTTGATCTGGTTCTATGAGCTGAAAGGTCTCTACCTGGGTAGTCTCTTTGGATTCTGGCTTACCAAGAAACGATGGACCTACGAACCAGTTTGTTTGCTTGAGTACAGCGGCTGACACCAATCTTGTCCCATGATCTGCTGGGTTCTTGTCGGTGTTGATGTGATGCCACTGATCTGGACTTGTAGATTTTCTGATACGTGTCACTCTGTTGGTCACATATGTGTAAAATCTTTTTGAAGCATTGTGAATATATCCTAACACAATCTTGCTGTCCGTATAAAAGTTCACTGCATGGATCTCAATGTCTAGTTCAGTCGTAATCATGTCTGCTATCTCTACCGCTAAGACAGCAGCACAAAGTTCTAGACGTGGGACAGTGTGAGCAGGTCTGGGAGCTAGTTTAGATTTTCCCATGATGAACCCAACATGGCTTTGTCCCTCAGTGTCTATTACTCTAAGGTAAGTTACAGCTGCGATAGCTATAGTGGAAGCGTCAGAGAATATGCATAATTCTCTTCTCTTTGTAGCAGACAAAGAAACAGGTACGTATGGTCTTGGGATGTTGAGTTGTTCAAGCTCTAACAATGAGTCTTTCCATAACTTCCACTGCATTTGCTTCTCTTCAGGGAGAGGTACGTCCCAGTCAATTTGTTCTTGCTCGGTAGTGATCTGTCTCAAAAGAGCTTTGCCTTGCATGATGATGGGTGCTACGAATCCCAGGGGGTCATAAAGACTGTTGACTGTAGATAGAATACCTCTTTTCGTGAATGGTTTCTCTTCTCTGGAGACCCTGAAGGTGAAACTATCGGTCTTTAGGTCCCAACTAAGCCCAAGACTTCTTTGCAAAGGTGGTGATTCTGTCCCTAGATCTAAGTCTTTAAGATCTTTAGCACGGTCTTCCATTGGAAATGCTTCCATGACTCTGTTGCTGTTGGAAGCTACCTTGTTCAATCTTATGTTGGATTCTGCCAACATTTCTTTTGTACTTTTTAGGATGCTAATAGCTTCTTCGTTACTGGAGAAAGAGGCAAGTCCATCGTCCACGTAGAAGTTCTTCATGACGAACTGTTTGGCTTCTTGGCCATGTCTTTCACCTTGCTGTGCTGCTCGTTTCAGGTTGTAGATAGCTACAGCTGGGGAAGGGCTGTTTCCAAACACATGTACCTTCATCCTGTACTCTATGATGTCTTTGTTAAAGTCATTGTCTGCATACCACAGGAACCTTAAGTAGTCTCTGTGATCTTCTCGAACGAAGAAACAGTAGAACATCTGTTGTACGTCTGCTGTTACTGCTACGAGTTCTTTTCTGAACCTGATGAGTACTCCAAGGAGTGTATTATTCAGGTCAGGTCCGCTGAGAAGGACATCATTTAGTGAGATGCCTTCGTGCTTCGCACTAGAATCAAATACTACACGTATCTGACCTGGTTTCTGAGGATGATACACCCCAAATATTGGTAAGTACCAGTGTTCTTGGTTTTCTTGTAGTGGTGGCGCCTCTTCTGCCTGCTCGTTGTCAAAAATCTTTTGCATAAAGGCTTGGAAGTGTTTCTTCATATTTGGCTTTCTTTGTAGAGTGCGCTGCAACAAACTGAAGCGTTTCTCTGCTTGTACCCTGTTGTTAGGAAGGCGATGGCGTGGTGACCGGAAGGGTAGAGGGGCTACCCAGCTGCCTGACTTGTCTCTGTAGACTTCTCTGTCCATGATCTCGAGGAAGAAGGTATCTTCTACCGAGGGTGCTGGCTTGTCGTCGTCTCTTGTTCTTTCAAACACCTTACAACCCAGTTCATCTGTATTTCCAGTTGAGGCTAAGTCTTCCATGCACCTCTGGATACTCCGATGATGTGTTGGATTATCTAATTTCTCTTTAATGTGTAAACTGTTGGTACATGGGCAAAGACACGAGGTACGACCATTCTGCAACAGGTGTGTTCTGTAGACATTTACTTTTGCTGGCTTGTGCAGTCCGTCTAGACATACTTCTCCAACGATGACCCATCCGAGATCAAGGCGTTGTGCAAATGGTGCATTGTGTGGCCCATTGTACTGTTCTCTGACTTTGTGCACTCTGAGGATATCTCTCCCAAGTAGAAGGGTGATTGCAGCATCTGGATCTAGTGCTGGTATCTGGTCTGCTATTTGCACCAGATGAGGGTGATGACGAGCAACTTCAGTGTGTGGGAATCTCTGACCTGTCGTCTGGTATCTCATCACATTCTATGAGGGTAGGAAGAGTCACCTTTGTCTTTCCATCTAATGACTCGATGATGTAGTTGTTTGCTCTTCTTCCTATTGTCTCTACAACTCCAGAGCAAGTCTTCAAGGTGTATGGGGTTGGAGTTCCTTTGTCACCGAAGAGGTCAAAGAATTCTGTTTTTGCCAGCGATCTGTTACTCTGTTCATCCAAGACTGTGTACATCTTGATTGCCTTTTCTCTGAAACCTGCTGGATACACCTTGACTAAGCATATCTTGGAGCATGATCTTGAGCGGCCCTGTTCTGTACAGATCTCAGTGCACTTTGAGGTTACTGCTGGCGTTGAACTTTCGCCTTGCTCCCCACCATGATCTTCTTGAGTTACCGGAGCTTCTTGTTTTCCATGGTGGTGGTCCCGGGTGCAGTGTTGACAAGTGTTTGTCACTGTTACACTCTGTGCATCGTATTGTTTTTGTACAGTCTTTTGCAATATGCTGAATTGAAGCGCAGCATCTGAAACAAATGCGATTGTCTTTAAGATAAGCTTTGCGCTCTTCTAATGTCTTACTTCTGAAATTGCGACATTTTCTTAGTGGATGAGGCTTGTTGTGGATAGGACATATTTTGTCTGGCTCTTCAACTTTTCTTACTTGTGTTGTCTTCCTGATTGGCTGCAGATTCAGGTGGAACTTCTGTCTTCCTTACAGAAACTGTTGGTCTGCGTTCTTTGTAAAGCCCTGGAGGTTTCTGCTCTACCTTTGGGAAGCTCGCTGTTCTCTTTGTTCAGGAAAGCAAAGCTTGGGTCATTGCGTATTTCAGCTTGGTCTTCTATGAATTCAGCGAAGAAGGCGAACGGTGGAAATGCAACTCGATGATCTTTCTTGTATCTTGAAGCTTGAGCTACCCACCTTTCTTGCAAGTTGTAAGGAAGTTTCTCGATTATGGGCTCAACTCCACGTGCTGTATCCAGATATGAGAGACCTGGCAGATATCCACTAGACTTAGCGACTTCTATTTCTAAGAGTAGGTCTCCCCCAAACCTCTCAGCTTTTGGTAATCCTTGTTTGTTATTCTTGGATAGTTTTTCTATCCTTTTCAGAAGAGCATCTTCAATCACTTCAGGTGATCCATAGCATTGTTCTAACCTCCGCCACACCATTGCAAGTCCTGCAGTTGGGTCATGAACATGTACTGATCTGATTCTTTGGGCTTGTTCAGTGGACTCTGGTCCTAGCCATTTGACGAGCTGGTCAAGCCTTCCTTTATCTGTCAGCGTTAAGTCTTTGGGTACCGCTCAGGAAAGATGACTTTCAGGCCCAGTAGTTTTCCGGACGGTCATCGAATTTCATGAGACCAGCGCTCACTATCTCACGGGTCATCAGATGATTTACCACTTCTATAGCACTTGTTGCATCTGGCGAATACTTCTTGGGTGTACACTCAGGGTATGGATGAGGTTGGTAAGGCTGATAAGGCGCTTGACAGAATACACTTTGTTTAGGTGATGGTTCTCGTCTGTTGTAAGTCTTTCTGTTATAGTCCGGACTTGTATTTGCTTGAGGAGAGAGTATGCAAGCATCCGTTTGTCCTCTTGGAGGGTTGGCAGATTGGTCTCTGCGCATGCGACCATTTTGACTTCCTACACTGAGGTTCTGATCCAGTCTTGCAATGTTGCGTAATATTGAAGTTGTTTATTGCTGGTGGAATCGATGAAGACCTAGGTGCATCATTGGGCTGCTGGTCAGTGTACATGGTTGCTTGTGACTGTACGTACTCACGGGTGCGTTGGGATTGCGCTGTGGGATGACATCTGGTTTTCTATGCCATTGAATTGAGCTTCAGCAGCTCTTCCGAAAACTTCTGCTTCGGCTAAGGCTGCTGCAGCGTTTTTTCTGCTGTTTTGAGTAAGTGTAAAGATGCTTCCACTTCTGCTTTTCTTGTGAGTGTTTTCAGATTCACGTCTTGCTAATTCTCTCATCAATTCAGCTTCCTGCTCTGCATAAGAAGCCATGGCACAAGCTGCTTCTGCTTTTGCTCTTGCCTTAGTCGCTTTGTCGCTAACCGATGACAGACTGGTGATGCTTGAATGTCTAGAACTAGTACGTTTAAATCTTGCTGAATTGGCGCTAGCTGAAGTAAGATTTGTTTGACTGGACGCTCTAGACAGTGTTGCGCATCTAGACTTGGTTCTTGGCAAGCAGTGTGTGTCTTCCTCCTTATAGTAGCATTGAGGGTTAACAGTCAGAGAGTTAGTCTCTGTGTTCTCCATCTTGTTTTAGCTGGCAGCGTGGATAATGACACAGGCAATATCAGTGTTATAGTGAGTGAGAGAAATTAGTTTCACTTTCATTTGCATGTGGCTGAAAGGATTTGTCCTTTTATTGTTGAGGACGATTCAAAGCTGTTTAGTTGCTTCTGACAACGTTTTAAAGCCTTTTTACTGTAATGTCTCAGCTGTGTGTGTGTTGCTGTTTAGAGACACAGCTTAACATCAAGTATAACCGAATCCCAATGAAAGATGCGCTTGTTAATGAACTGATGCAGTCTTTACTGAGATATCATTCACAGGAATGTGTACAATAGCATGTGAAAATGTGTGATATGATTTGATTTGTGGTAAAACAAACATAAAAAGACAAATGTAAGCATGGCTATTCAAGCAACATACATTCTACATAGCTAATACAAAGGATTGGGCCTAACATGTGCTTACTTGCTACAGACTGAAACACACATTATACTAGCTGTGCCTAGCATCCCTCTATATAAGCTGAACTAGCAAACCCCTTTACTTACAGGCTTTGGTGTTCATCAGCTTTGCAACCTGTAATAGCTTCTAAGAAGTCCTGAGGATGTGCTCACTTCTGTAGCTGGAGTTGAAAAGAAAGGATATGTGCATGCTCTATAGGAGTACAGGGAACCCGCCTCTAGGCTTCAAGAACATGGAGGGTCTTAAAGGAACAGACACTGCCGAGTGCCATGCATATAATATATACTGTGAAGGCAGCACAAGTACCATCTATTAGTGTACATCAGTGCCCCTTATCAGTGCCCATCAGTGCCCCTTATCAGTACCCATCAGTGCCACCTCATCATTGCTCATCAGTGCCACCTTATCAGTGCCCATCAGTGAAGCCCCATCAGTGCCTGTCAGTGAAGGAGAAAACTTATTTACAAAGTTTTGTCACAGAAACCAAAAAAATATTATTATTTTTTTCAAAATATTCTGGGCCAGATTCACAGAGCCATTACGCCGGCGTTACATCAGATGCACGGCGTAAGTCTAAATCTGCGCATGCGTATCGATGGGCCGCATCCCCAAAACGATATACGCATGAAATCTACTTTTTTTGGACCGGCGTAATTTTGATAGACCGGCGTATCCATCCGCGCAAAACTGCGCTAGACACACCATTGATTTGCTAGTCAAATATGCAAATGAGGGAGTTACGGGGATCCACAAAAGTAAATTGGTGCAGCGCAGGCTACGTGCTGTGCGCAACAGCTGCAGGTCCTGTCTAAAATTAGACCATATAAAAGGTGGAATAAAATTAGACAATCCGTCTACATGTCAGGTAAAGCAACACTGTTAGTGAGGAGCTGAGCAGTCACACTTGCTGGACAACAAACTTTATGCCAACATGCCAGGGGCATCCTTGCTCATAGCTATACTACTGACTTTAGAGGAGCAAAGAAGGAGGAGGGCACAGAGGAGGGCACGGGAGAGGATATACCGCACACGCGTAGACCTCTTTGGGATGAGTGATTCTGAGGTGCATCGCATCTTCAGATTCACCCCTGCTGCCATCCTGGAATTAACCACAACCCTGCAGGAGGACATCACCAGCCCAACACACCGCTCACATGCAGTGCAGCCACTGGTCAAGGTCCTGGCAACACTCCATTTCCTTGCCAGTGGCTCTTTTCAAAGAACAAGTGGAGTGGTGGCTGGGATGGCACAATCCTCCATGAGCAGATGTGTGCACCAGGTTATCCCTGCAATCCTCAGACGCATGGCCAACCAAATCATCAAACCAACCACTGAGGACCTGCGGCAGAAGGCAATGACAGATTTCTACAGAATTGCCAGATTCCCAAGCACCGTGGGGGCCATTGATTGCACACATGTGGCACTCCAGCCCCCCCGTGAGACAGAGCACATATACCGCAATCGGAAGCATTG
This sequence comes from Rana kukunoris, assembly GCA_029574335.1. NCBI lineage: Eukaryota > Metazoa > Chordata > Amphibia > Anura > Ranidae > Rana > Rana kukunoris. The sequence continues at coordinate 498,697,147 of CM056051.1, read as the reverse complement.
GCATTCCATCAACGTACAGGTGATAGTCGATGCCCAAGTCCTCATATGGCACGTCCGTGCCAAACACCCCGGATCCAGCCATGACAGCTACATATACAATCAGAGCCCCATCCCAATGGAATTCGAACAGAACGTGTATGGGGACACCTGGCTGGTTGATGAGTGACATGGGTGACAGGCATGACTGTCCCCTCCATGATGCACACATCACAAGGGTCACATGCATGACTAACATCCTCCTGTCTTTTCCCTTACTGGTGACTCTGCATATGCACTGGGACCCCATCTCATGACTCCTATACGGAACCCCCAAACCCCAGGAGAGGAAAGATACAATCAAGCACATGCCCAAACACGAGCAGTGGTGGAGCGCATCTTTGGCCTCCTGAAGTCACGTTTCCGATGCCTGGATAAGTCTGGGGGTACCCTGTTGTATTCCCAAAACTTTGTATGCCAGGTCATCGGTGCATGTTGCATGCTGCACAACTTCGCAATGAGAAAGGGCCTGCAGATTGACATACGTGATGACCTGACCTCCGAAACAAGACAATCCCCCCCTAACCGAGGCTACCCCGTCTTCTGAGGGAAGAGCAGCCAGGAGAGAGCTCACATTAGGCATCTTTGCACGTTAAACACACACATTAATCATGGCACAATGAGAATGCATGCATGCACACCACTGTGGTCCCTAGCACACACACCCCACATCCTCAATAAATTGGATTAGCACAAGCCCACCATGCAGGACTTGTGAGCAGCAACGCCACTCCACGGCTCCAATTATGTCACTGTACATTCATACACCATTCACACGGACCTGGGGATCACTTCTCCCTGGTCCTGGGGAATCCTTCTCCACCACAAATGAGGGTGACACCCCTTTTCCGGCAGGAATGTCACCCCCACATTCCAAATTCATTTACAACCCAAAAAAAAAATTGTCCATCAAAAAAATTTCCAGCAAAAAGAAAAATAGTCCAGCACAAAAAAAAAAGGGGGAAACCAAATTAATGCCGCTGGCGTGACCCACGCCTAGGGCGCCCACGGCCACGGCCCCGGCTCCTCAGGGGAGACTCATGGGGGGGTAATCCGGGGAAGAAGGAGCAGCCCCTGGTCTCTGCCCACCTGGCGGCCTGCCCTCCAAGGCCACCACAATTCTGTTCAGGCCAGCACTTAGTGTTGCTGTATTGGCCTGGATAGCCTGGGTGAGGGCCCTCACATCCTGCCCAACGTCTGCTGTAGTAGTCTGCAGTTCGTTTAGGCTTTGTAAGAGCCCAGAAGTGGCAGTCCAGGTCCCCAAGCGTATCCTTTATGGAGGACAGGCTCTCCAACATCCGCACCAAAGTCTGGCTGACTTGTCCCAGATGGTGGGTCTGAAGGGCCTGGTCCCTTCTGAGATTGGCGGGCAGAACCTCGGCCACCCCCTGGTCTTCTGGGACGACTTCCTGCCTTCAGCTGATGCTTGTGGCCGGGGAGAAGGGGAGGCCCTTGGGAGGGGAGCCGGGAGCCCTGTTGGGGGAGGAGTGGGAGGGGCTACCCCTTATGGAGGGCTGGCTGCTGCCAGCCACAGTGGAAGACTCCTCCAAAAATAACAATCCACTGGCTGACATGACCTCCTCCTCTAACTTAAACTCCGCTGTCCTCCCTTAACGTGGTGCAGCGTCTGTCACAGTTAAACATCGTACTGAGTGTGCATTAAACACCAGCCAGGCTGGCTAGAATGAGGGTGAGACCAAACTCGGACTGCCCAAGGTGTGCGAGAGACCACGGAGACTTAATTCACATGTTATGGCGCTGCCCAAAGCTACATTTGTACTGGACAGGGAAACTGAATACCATAAATAATGCCTTCTCAGTGACTCTCCCGACTGACCCTAAACCGTGCATCCTGGGCATCCTAGATGATCTCCCCCTGGAGGACAATTTCAAACCGCCCATTGCAAAAGCTGTATTTCAGGCACGGGTACTCATCCTTAGGCGATGGAAGGCGGCTGAACCCCCCTTGTTTATGGAATGGATCAATAAGGTGGGAGACACACTGAGATTAAAGAAATGTATCTTTCAACACAGGGGGAGCCCTGGTAAATTTGAAACGCAGATGGGCACCCCAGGATTGGGCTGGGCACCCCAGGATTGTCCCCAGTGGACCTCTTACTGGATAGGTTGCTGCTGTGAGTCTATTGACTCTGGTATAATTGCAGATATTGCCGTTGGGGGGATGAGTGGAACAATTTCTGTGGGTGTATGGGCGATCTTTAAAAACTTGAGTTGATATTACAATGCATGGGGAGGTGGGATGGGGATGATTGGCTGTGATGTTTGGGCTCTATGTTTTTGTGGAACTGGAAGTCATAATATGTATGTGAAACATTTGTTCTTTAATAAACTTGTTTCTGATTAATTGTGTCCAACGCGGTGATGTAAAACACGACGTGCAGAGAAAAATTAAGTTCAATGCTTCCGAGCATGCGTCGACTTGATTCTGAGCATGCGTGGATTTTTGACCAATGGATTTCCCCACAGACGATAGTTTTTATTTTTTTATCGGTTTTTTAACCATCAAAATTTTTTAAACAGGTTCTATTTTTTTTTTCACAGATGAAAAAAAAAACGATGAAGCCCACACACTATCGGTTCGTCTGATGAAAATGGTCCATCGGACCGTTTTCATCAGACAATCCGATCGTGTGTACAGGGCATAAGAGACAAAGCAGATTATATGTTCCTTCCAACTGTGCCAAAAACATAGCTCACGGCTCACATTTCTCTATCTCCCCACTTCTAACTGCAAAACTATTGTAGGGTGCCCACTGTTGCCTTGTAACACTTTCATGGAAAGGTATTGATTTCCAATGGAAAGAATAAACTTGCATGTCTCTCCTTGCTGTCCTAAGAACACAGGCCTGCTGTTGTCCAGTCTTCACAGCATGGCACATTCTAGCAAAATGACTCCTCCTATGACAACAAAAGCATTTAATGTGACTGAATCTACAATTCCCAACCACTTGCTTCTAAGGCTTAAGCAATGATGGTGTAGGAATCCCACCTATTTCCTCTCTAGGGACTCCCAACCTTAAGTAAATCAGTCCACATGTGTCTCCTGAAGACCATAGGCCTTGCCTTCTTGTTAGCAACTTGGCCATCTCTATTTACATTTCCAGCTTCCCACTTATAGGAAGTAACAGTGGCACATGCCCTACTTCTGCTTACAGGCTTAGGGCCTTTGTCCTTTGTTAAGACATCATTAGACTTGTTTATGATGGTTGTACACCACTCAATAAAATCTCCAGCTCTGCCTGCCATGGTTTGAACACACTTTGAAGCCACTGCAGGTTTAACTTTGAGCATACCTTGCACGGATTCTGTGTGACTTTCCCGCACAGACACTTCATTCCTGCATTTCCGCGATAGCGTTAATTTTCCCACAACGAAAGAGACAGAGGTGGCAGCATGGGAGGAGGTAGAACAGCACCTCCCGCCCCCTACCAAATCCAATGTCGGCCGATCGGCATCAATTTATCAATTTACTGCTAACAGTTTCACTGTCACTTTCATTATTGCTGTCACGGTAGCATTAGGGTGACCACGTGTCCTGGATTGCCCAGGACAGTCCCGCATTTTGCAGGTCTGTCCCGGGCACCTTCATTCCAGGACAATACAGTGTCCCGGAATGAAACTGACACAGTTACCCCTCGGGCAAATCTGGTGCCCACAAAAAAGGCCGCCACATCACCACTTTACTCACTGACAGTACTTGCCCTGGCCGGGATTGCGTGGAGGAGCACAGTCCCTGCCCCCTGCTTGTGATTGGAGAAATCATAAATCCAACCTCTTGTGTCCAATCACTGTGCTGTGATTCGTTACAGCACAAGCTGATTTTTGGGTAGGGGGTGTCCCTGAATGGTAGTTTGGAAATGTGGTCACCCTAGGTAGCATACCCCCCCGCTCAAAAACTTTCGTGTCAGAACAACCCCCCCCCCCCCCCCCCCGCTCATCAACTGTAATGAAATGGAAAAATAAATGGAATGAATGTCCACTGGTAGGATTTTGAAAAGTTGGGAGGTATGTTTGAGTGCCCTACCTTCTAAATCCTTTGCCTTGCTTGTAGTGTCTTCCAAATACTTGGATGCCACTGCAAGCTGCTCCTTTAGCAAGTCTATTTCTAAGTTTGCCTTTCTCCTATTTTCAGATTCAATATGTAGAGCATGCAGGAAGTGCAAACCAAACACAGCAACTGCCCGCATCTCTCCCTTACTGAACCTAAAACTTTTAAAAACGAAAATCTGAGGAAAGATCAGAGAGTCCATCCTCCCAAGCTCTGTTCAAAGGAGAAACATACCTAGCCAGCTCCCGTGCAACATCCACTGACTATCTCTGGCCCAGTCAACAAGGGTCCATGTCTTCTCCTCCTTGACACCAGAAACCTTTGCAGCTTTACTCTACGGAAACAGTGCACGCAGCATTTTCCCTCCAGTACAAGCAACAAAACACACCACAGAAAATAGGTCTGCTTCAATTGAGCTTTTAGCGCAAATCCAGGCCCAAATTATTTGCTAGCTTCTATCTATTAACCACTTCAGCCCCGAGCCTGTTTTTCAGATTCGGTGCTTACGAGACTAAAACATTTTTTTTTGCTAGAAAATTATTTAAAACCCCCAAACATTATATATATTTTTTTCTAACACCCTAGAGAATAAAATGGCGGTCATTTCAATACTTTTTCTCATACCGTATTTGCGCAGCGGTCTTACAAGCGCACTTTTTTTGGAAAAAAATCACTTTCTTCAATTAAAAAATAAGACAACAATAAATTTGGCCCAATTTTTTTATATATTGTGAAAGATGATGTTACGCCCAGTAAAATGATACCCAACATGTCACGCTTAAAAATTGCGCCTGCTCGTGGCATGGCGTCAAACTTTTACCCTTAAAAATCTCGATAGGCAACGTTTAAAAAATTCTACAGGTTGCATTTTTTGAGATGCAGAGGAGGTCTAGGGCTAGAATTATTGCTCTCGCTCTAACGATCGCGGCGATACCTCACTTGTGTGGTTTGAACACCGTTTTCATATGCGGGCGCTACTCGCGTATGCGTTTGCTTCTGCGCGCGAGCTCGTCGGGACGGGGCACTTTAAAAACATATTTTTTTGGTTTTCGTTTTTATTTCTATTTATTTTATAATTTTTAACACTGAAAAAAAAAAAAATTATCACTTTTATTCCTATTACAAGGAATGTAAACATCCCTTGTAATAGAAAAAAGCATGACAGGTCCTCTTATATATGAGATCTGGGTTCAAAAAGACCTCAGATCTCATATTCAGGCTTAAATGCAAAAAAAAAAAAAGAAAAAAAAAAAGTCAAAATGTAAACAAATTAAATGTCTCTTTAAGACGCTGGGCGGAAATGACGTTTTGACGTCACTTCCGCCCAGCAGAGGTATGGGGACGGCTGAGGGACATTTTTTCCCTCAGTCGCATCCCCGGACAGCCAGCAAGAGGACCCGATCGCCTCCGCCGCTACCGACGGCTACGGTAAGCGGCGGAGGGCGCGGGAGAGCGGCGGGAGGGGGGGGCACCCTCTCCCGCCGCCGGTAACGGCGATCTCGCGGCGAATCCGCCACGATGACCGCCGTTATCGTTAACAGGACCGCCCCACGAAGAGATGGATATCTCGGTTGTGGCAGCAGCTGCTGCCGTTATCGAGATATCCATCTTCAAAAAAATGACGTCTTTGGACGTGGGGCTGGTCAGAAGTGGTTAAGGTTACTTTGTGGTAAAACTAAGAAAGCTTAGACTTCTGTAGTGTATCAATTTGGATTGTCCCGATACCGATACCAGTATCGGTATTGGGACCGATACCGAGTATTTGCGGGAGTACTTGTACTCTCGCAAATACCCCCGATACCAGAATAGAATACTTCGCCCCCCCCGTCGCTGCCGCCGCCGCATCGAAACCCGCCGCCGCATGGGTTAAACATCGTGCGGGAACATCACAGCATTCATTTGAATAGCTGTAGTGTTCCCGCCCGTATAGACACTCCGCCTTGCTCGGGATTGGATGGGTGATCGTGATCTGTCCAATCCCAAGCCAGGGGGAGTGTCTATACGGGCGGGAACACTACAGCTATTCAAATGAATGCTGTGATGTTCCCCGGGCGGCGGTGGCTAGGTAGGGGTGACATGGCTGCATATATGGGTGACATGGCTGCATATATGGGTGACATGGCTGCATATATGGGTGACATGGCTGCATATGTGGGTGACATGGCTGCATTTGTGGGTGACATGGCTGCATTTGTGGGTGACATGGCTGCATATATGGGTGACATGGCTGCATATGTGGGTGACATGGCTGCATTTGTGGGTGACATGGCTGCATATATGGGTGACATGGCTGCATATATGGGTGACATGGCTGCATTTGTGGGTGACATGGCTGCATATATGGGTGACATGGCAGCAAATATGGGTGACATGGCTGCATATGTGGGTGACATGGCTGCATTTGTGGGTGACATGGCTGCATATATGGGTGACATGGCTGCATTTGTGGGTGACATGGCTGCATATATGGGTGACATGGCAGCAAATATGGGTGACATGGCTGCATATATGGGTGACATGACTGCATATATGGGTGACATGGCTGGATTTGTGGGTGACATGGCTGCATATATTGGTGACATGGCTGCATATATGGGTGACATGGCTGCATATGTGGGTGACATGGCTGCATTTGTGGGTGACATGGCTGCATATATGGGTGACATGGCTGCATTTGTGGGGGACATGGCTGCATTTGTGGGGGACATTTAAAAAAAGTATCAATACTTGTACTCGGTCCTAAAATAGTGGTATCGGGACAACCCTAGTATCAATGCTTTACTAAACAGAAAAGCTGCTCATACAACTCCACAAAACACAATTCATAGCTTACAAAATATGCCTACAACATGCACAAGCCAATTATCCTTTCTAGCAAAATAAGCATGTACAATATGTATGCAATAAGTATTACCCCCAAGACTTAAAGTTGAGTTCCACCCATTTTTTTATGTTTGTCTGTGCTGCATGCCCTAATCTCATAGTGTTCAAAATGGACAATTTTTATTTATTTTGTTGCTTGTAAATAACTTTATTTTGTAGTCCTTCATTACTTCCTCCTCCTTATTAGTAGGGGTGCAACGGATCGTCACCGATCCGTGATCCGAACACCACGCGATCCGCAGAGCCCTCCGGAGCCTCGGCCATAGGAAAGTCCCCGGCTTAGGCCTAGCTCCGGGGCTGCGGCCATCTTGCTCCACCCCGTGTGCTTGTCAGAGCACAGCATGACACGCCTCCCCGCATCAGCGCGCTCACTACAGACCCGGAACTGCCTGCAGACATGTGGAGACAGCATCGGGGAGCTCTGCACCTGCAGGTAGGAGCTACACCATCACCTGGGGAGCATGTCTGTTCACCAGGGTGGAGGGGATGACACCAGAGTGGAGGGGGGTGACACCAGAGTGGAGGGGGGTGACATCGGAGTAATGATAGTGATTAGGTGGGTGTAACAAGATTTGTCTTCTTTTTTTTTTTTGCTGATCCGAAAATGATCTGATCCGTGACTCCTGATCCGAGGATCGATCTGATCCGTGATTTTTTTGATCCGTTGCACCCCTACTTATTAGCCTAGGCTATTAAGTCACAAGGCTATATGCAAGTGTTTCTGGGATAGGCATCATTTCCCAGTAGTCCTTGCAAACCTGACTGAAACCTAATACAATGCTTGTGCAGCACTGAGCATGTGCGAGATATGCAAAGCTGAAGTCATACAGTCTGGCTTCATGATGCCCACACTTAAGATGGCCACGGTCTATTTCTAGATTATAAACTATCTAAATGCTGTAACAACCTAGCAAAACGGACCTTAGTTTACAGACTAGAATACATTAAGCTTGTCTATTACAGGGGTATTTATATTTAAAAAGTGAAATTGTGGGTGGAACTCCCCTTTAAAGACTTTTTCTTTCTACAAAATAATAAACGTTATACTTACCTGCTCTGTTCAATAGTACAGCACAGAACAGTCCCTTTCCTCCTTTTCTAGGGTCCCCTGCAAGCATTCATCGCATCTCCTTCCTTTCCAAGTGCCCCCATAGCACACAACTTGCTGTGAGCACACATGTAGGTGTACTCCCAAGCCAGGCTGTGTGTGTCCATAGACACACTCAATGTGTTTCTGGACTCCTGACAGACCCTTGCATTTTTAATTTAGTGCTGCACTTACGTTTCTGGATTCTGAGTCATGGGGAAAGCAAAAGATCTGTCAAAGGATCCGCGTAAAAAGGCAGTTGAATTGTATAAAACAGGAAAGAGGTATAAAAAGAAATCCAAGGAATTGAGAATGCAAATCAGCAGTGTTCAAACTCTAATCAAGAACTGGAAAATGTGGGGTTCTGTTGAAGCCAAACCACGGTCAGGTAGACCAACTAAGATTTCAGCCACAACTGCCAGGAAAATTGTTCGGGATGCAAAGAAAAACCCACAAATAACTTCAGGTGAAATACAGGACTCTCTGAAAACATGTGGTGTGGCTGTTTCGAGATGCACAATAAGGAGGTACTTGAAGAAAGATGGGCTGCATGGTCGAGTCACCAGAAGAAAGTCGTTACTACGCAAATGCCACAAAGTATCCCGCTTACAATGTGCCAAACAGCACAGAGACAAAGTCATTTGGAGTGATGAGACCAAAATTGAGCTTTTTGGCCACAATCATAAATGCTATATTTGGAAAGGAGTCAACAAGGCCTATGATAAAAGGTACACCATTCCTACTGTGAAACACAGAGGTGGATCGCTGATGTTTTGGCGATGTGTGAGCTACAAAGGCACAGGAAATTTGGTCACAAATGTTGGCAAGATGAATGCAGTATGCTATCAAACAATACTGGAGGAACATTTGCATTCATCAGCCAGAAAGCTGCCCATGGGACGTACTTGGATTTTCCAACATGACAATGATCCAAAACACAAGGCCAAGTCTACCTGTAATTGGCTACAGCAGAATAAAGTGAAGGTTCTGGAATGGCCATCTCAGTCTCCTGACATCAATATCATTGAGCCACTCTGGGGAGATCTCAAACGTGCAGTTGATGCAAGACAGCCCAAGAATTTACAGGAATTGAAGGCTTTTTGCCAAGAGGAACGGGCAGCTTTACCATCTGAGAAGATAAAGAGCCTCATCCACAAATACCACTAAAGCCTTCAAGCTGTCATTAATGTTAAAGGGGGCAAGAACTGGGGTATGTAAACTTTTGACCAGGGTCATTTGGGTAGTTTCTGTTGTTATTATGATTTAAAAAGAGTAAACACAGTTGATTGATAATAAATGGCTTCAGCCAAACACTAACCATGAGTGAAAGAAATGTTTTTGTGTTATCATTCATATTCTCTGAAAAATGCCCAAAAAATCATAAATTCTGCTAGGGTAGCCCTCCAAATTTACACTCGCCTGCTTGCATTTGGCGAGTGGAAATTAGTGGAGGGCGAGTATGGAGCAGGGGTGGACTGAGCTGACCACTTCCTGGCTGATCGCTTCTAGCAGAAGAAGAATTGGACAGCCAGATGACACAGAGCGGAGATCTTCCGCTGAGATGCGGCTTGTATATGAATAGCCGGCCACTGTCAAAGTCCCACCTCCTAGATCGGCATTGGACCAGTGTGCTGTCTATTAAAATAGCTGGTCTATGAGGCGGGACTTCGTTTCACATCGCTCGGCTAGTCATATAGAAACTGTGTCTCAGTGGGAGATCCCCTCTCTGTGTCATCCAGATGGCAGATCCTCTGCTGCACTGATAAGGCGGTACTGATGGGCACTAATAAGGCGGTACTGATGGGCACTCATAGGTGGCACTAATAGGCTGCACTGATGGGCACTGATATGCTTTATGTTAATATTGTTAAAGTTGTTGTTAATATTTATTTCTGGAACCTAATTCTGTATACAACATTTAACCATGTAATTTCATGAGATAATTTATAAGGGCGTGTTAAGGGGCGGACTTAGGGGCAGGGTAAGGGGTTGGGTGGGGCAACTGGTGGCGACTGGCGAGTAACCCATGATTAAGTCGCGTGTCTAGTGACGTAACGCATGGGGGAGGAGCCAAGTGACGGGATCGACGGATGTTATCCGTATGAGGAGATCATCACACTGAGCGGCAGTAGAAGTTGCTTCCCTATCCGTGGTTTTTCGTGAGTGCGCGTACAGACAGTGTAGTCCCCTGCCTTGTCATACAATATTGCACCATGAGATTTGTTTTTTCTCCCCTTTGTTCCTTATGAACTGTGCCGTCCTTTGGAGAATATACACGTCTGCCTGAGACAGCCATAGAAAGCGCTGAGGATTCTCTCAGTTTCACACAGGATATTTAAATTTCTAGTCAATACTGTGAACTGGTTCTCCCTTCTCAGGGGGTGTGCTATATGTTTGTTTTGCACAGATTCGCACTGGGACTGATTGTTTCTTGGCACCTTTTTTGTGTGTATACCTGAGCTAGGTTTTAAACCTTTGCTGTACACTGTTAGCAACTTAAGTTATTATTAGCGCATATTAGCTTACTTATTAACTGGTGGCGAGTAACTCTTAAGGGCCTGGCTAGTGGCTGGGGACTTTAAATTTTGAGCCCTGTGCTAGGGTATGTAAACTTATGAGCACAACTGTATTTAACCTCTTCAGCCCCAGACCATTTGGCTGCACAAAGACTAGAGCACTTTTTGTGATTCGGCACTGCATCGCTTTAACTGACAATTGTGCGGTCTTGGGACGTGGCTTCCAAACAAAATTGATGTCCTTTTTTTCCCACAAATAGAGCTTTGATTTGGTGGTATTTGATCACCTCTGCAGTTTTTATTTTTTGCCCTTTAAACAAAAATAGAGCAACAATTTTGAAAAAAACACAATGGGCCAGATTCCCGTAGAATTGCCGCTGGCGTAGCATAAGCCATTTACACTACGCTGCCGCAATTTAACAGAGCAAGTGCCGTATTCCCAAAGCACTTGCGTATCCCCACGTAATTCAAAGGGGGCGGCTTGTATTTAAATTAAGCGCGCCCCCGCGTCGATCGAACTGCGCATGCGCCGGCCTCAAAAATAGCCCAGTCCGCATGCTCCAGCTCACGTCGGAAAAAGTGAATGAAACCGACGTGAGCGTCGTTTACGTAAATCCCTATTCGCGAACGACATAGTAAAACAACGTAACCGACAGAAAAAGACAACGCTGACCCGACGCCATACTTAACTTGGCAACGACGGAAGTTCGTAAGGTTACCCCTCATATAGCAGGGGTAACCTTACGCGTACGTAAACGACGTAAACGACGACGGGGCGGCGTAAAAACGTTTGGGAATCGTCGGATTAGGCTCATTTGCATAGGCAAATGAGAAATCATCGTAAAGGCCACCTAGCGGCCAGCGATGTCATTACATCTACGATCCGACAGTGTAATTGTTTTACACATGTCGGATCTTCACTGTATCTATGCGTAAGTGATTCAAGGAATCACACGCATAGATACCCAGTAAAAAAAACAGAGATACGACGGTGTTTCCTACGAAACGCTGGCGTATCTCTTTTGAGAATCTGGCCCAATATTTTTTACTTTTTGCTATAATAAATATCCCAATTAAAAAAAAGAAAAAAAAATGATTTTTTTTTCTCAGTTTAGGCCGATATGTATTTTTCTACATATTATTGGTAAAAAAAATCGCAATAAGCGTATAGTGATTGGTTTGCGCAAAAGTTATAGGGGTAGATTCACATACATCGGCGCATCTTAATGCGGGCGTAGCAGATCTTCTTTACGCCACGCCGGCGCAACGTTGAAAGGCAAGCATGGAATTTTTTTTTTTTTTACTTATCTTTTATTTTAAATTTTTCAAAAGTAGGATATAACAAAATCTCACTGAAACCATACATTTACAGACCAAGATATACATTCCTTATGATACATCATATTCCCAATATTGATCCATACATTTCCCCTCCTACTCCTTTTTTTTCCTTATGCTACCCCCCCCCCCCTCCCCTGCCGGCCCAAGAAAAAAAAAAAAGGGGGGAACCCCTTCTCCTCCTGTCTCTCCCCCTACCTCTCCCCAAGGAGCATCTTCCCCTCTTCTGATCTAATAAATTGGTTCCATCCTGCCCAGGTTTCTTTATACTGTGTCCTCCTGTTTTGAGCAGAGAGAACCAAGTCTTCCATAGCTCCTACTTCCTGGGCCCTGATAAGCCAGCTTGCAACCAAGGGGGGCCGTAGGTCCCTCCACCTCAGGGTAACTCCCGCCCTTGCCGCGTTAATCAGGTGACACACTACCGACCTCCTATACCTCTGCACCGGCATCTGTGAGACATGCAGCAGGAAGAAGGCAGGGTCGTCTGGGATCAAGTCTTCAAACAAATTTTGGGAGATTCTCCTTACCTCTCCCCAGTACTGTCTCACCTTTCGACACGACCAAAAAATGTGTAAGAGAGTTCCCTGTTCTTTACCACACCTCCAACATTTTTCCTCTACTTCATTATCAAATTTGTGTAGTCTTTCTGGGGTGTAGTACCACTGTGTGAGGAGTTTGTAGTTAGCTTCTTGGGTTCTTGAGCACACCGAGGTATTTAGTGCCAGGAATATTATTTGTTTATGCTGGGTTGGGGTAAAGGTTCTCCCCAGATCTCTTTCCCATTTTCTGATGCTCGGCATCACAAAATCTTCCCTGGGCGTATTCAGAAACCCATACATTTTGGATAACACTCTTGGGAGTGGCTCCACCTCATTACAGCTTCTCTCCAGTATCGTCAATTGTCTTTGAAATTCCATTGCTGAACCCAATGATCTTAAAAAGTGGCTTACCTGCAGCGCCTGCCACATTGCAAGCTCAAATGGTCCTCCAACCCTCATTAGTTCCCCAATGGAAGGCCAAAGACCTGACCTCACAAAATCTGAAACCTGACAAAGGCCTTTCTCTCTAAACTTTCTGACAATATCCCTTTCCATCCCAGGTGTAAAATTAGGGTTTCCTATTATAGGTAGCAGAGGTGATTTACCTGGTGAGAGATTCTTGTTTCCGCATATTTTTGCTGAGATTTGTAATGTAGTCCCTATTATAGGGTGTCTCTTGATGTATCTCGGGAGTACTTCATAGCACCAGGGTGCTCTATTCAGTGGGATCGGACTTACATATTGCTCTATGTCTACCCATCTTTTGCATTTCCCATGTCTACACCAATCTACCAGCCTTGTCAGGTGTGTTGCTCTGTAGTATTTTACTATATTTGGGACTGCCATCCCTCCTGAACACTTTGGCATTCTCACTATGTCTCTTTTGATTCTGGCTCGTTTCCCTGCCCATATAAACTTCATGAACAAGGAATTCACCTGTCGAAGAAAAATTGCCGGGATGGAAATTGGCAGAGCCTGGAATAAGTACAGCACCTTTGGTAGGATACACATTTTCACTATACTTCCTCTCCTAAACCATGAATGCAGCCCATGCCCCCATTTGTCTAACAATATCCGAATTGCATTATATAGTGGGGGGAAGTTCAGCGCATAGGTATTCCTAATATTTGCTGGAATGTATGTCCCCAGATATTTTAGGGCCTTTTCCCACTTAAACCTGAAATTTTGTTTTATTACCTCTTCCATGGGCCCTGGGACCGCTACAGTCATTGCTTCAGATTTGGTGTTATTGATTTTCAGATTGGATATTTTCCCATAGGTCTCAATTTCTTTTATTAGGTTAGGGAGTGAGACATGGGGATTGGTCACTGAAAAGAGCAGATCATCTGCATACGCTGCCACCTTGTGTGTCCGTTCTCCCATCTGTATCCCCTGAATATCCGGATTTTGGCGGATTTTGTTTAGTAGTGGTTCTAATGAGATAGCGAACAACAGCGGTGATAAGGGGCATCCCTGCCTCGTACCGTTCCTAATCTTAAAGGGGGATGATAGTACTCCGTTGACTCTTACTGAGGCCCGTGGGTTCGTGTACACACTCATAATCCATCTGACCATCCGATCTCCCAACCCCACCTGTCTCAGTACTTCTTCCAGGAACCGCCAATTCACCCTATCGAACGCCTTCTCTGCGTCGGTGTTCAAAAATACGCAGGGAATTTTTTTCTCTCCGGCATAGTATATCAGGTTGAGCGTTTTAATCGTATTGTCCCTGGCCTCTCGTCCAGGGACAAACCCTACCTGATCTAAGTCAACTAGTTGTGTTACCCATGGTTGGAGCCTAGAGGCTATAATTTTTGAGAAGAGTTTTAGATCTACATTTAACAATGAAATTGGCCTGTAGCTGCCGCACTCCGCCGGGTCTTTCCCTTCTTTGGGGATTACAGTTATATGAGCAAGGAGTGCCTCCGGAGGGAGTGCCGCAGTACAGCCCAACGCATTGTAAAATTTTGCCATTTGTCCCGTTAATAGCTTGGCAAATTCTTTATAATAGCTTATTGAGAATCCATCTGGGCCTGGTGATTTCCCAGACTTGACCTTTTTGAGGGTTTCACATATCTCCTCACTGGAGATAGGGCTCCCAAGGCTTTCCCGGGCTGGGGATGGCAGTCTCGGCATTCCTGCTGTTGAGAGGTACTCCTTTACTCCCCCCTGTATGTCACCAACTGGCTTCAAGTTGTATAATGAGGAATAATACTCCTCAAATGTCTGGGCTATATCTCTTGGTTTCTTCACTAGTTGTCCCTCTTTCCCCTTAACTTGCGGGATGTATATTGCCCTGTTCTTTTCCTTAAGTTTCCCTGCCAATAGTTTACTACATTTATCCCCCAGCTCGTAGTTCGCCTTTCTACCTCTTTGTATGACTGCCTTAGCTTTAGATCGCATAATCTCTGAAATCTGCCTTCTCAAGTGTCCTAGTTCTCTCTAAACTGCAGGTAGTTGTATTTTTTTATGTTGGATTTCCAGTCTCTGAATCTCTGCTAATATTTCCCTGATCTGTTTCTCCCGTTTTTTTTTCAGATATGATCCATGTTTTATCAACACCCCTCTGATAACCGTCTTGTGTGCCTCCCACACCATTCCTAAGTCACTCCCTGGCGTGTCATTGACCTGAAAGTATGCCGCAATCTCCTTGGCGACATCTGTTTTAACCTCTGGATTTTGCAGCAGACTCTCATTCAAACGCCAGCATCTGTCCTGGGCAAATACCTCGTTGGAGAGGGAGAGACACAAACTTATCGGGGCGTGATCTGACCACGTTATGCTCCCTATTGTTATCTCCGTAACTGATGTAATCAGGAAATGAGGGATCAGAAAAAGGTCTATACGGGAGTATCTCTGATGCGAGTTGGAGAAGAAAGTATAGTCCTTTTCATCTGCGTGTAAAATCCTCCAAGCATCTACCAGCTGTACTTCGTGTAATTTTCGTATTATCCCCCTTCTAATATTCCCTGAGATTGATGATGTCCCAGAGGATGTGTCAAGCCTGGGATCCAGGGTGATATTGAAATCCCCCCCCAGGATCAACTTACCCTCTGTAAATTCAGCCAACTCTACCAGGGCTCTCCTAATAAATACATCTTGTTTAGTATTTGGTACATACATAGTGGCCAGGGTTACTTTGACACCTCCTAAACTCCCCTTCAGGTAAAGGAACCTACCATTTGGGTCTAGGCGTTTGTCTTGTAGCGTCCATGCCACTCGATTGGAGATCAAAATTGCTACCCCCTTCGACTTCGCTTCCTGATTCATCGCGTGGTATACGCATGGGTAGGATCTGTTCTGCAAAAATGGTAGGTTCCCTGCCCTGAAGTGGGTCTCCTGTATATAGGCCACGTCTGTCCCCCAGCTCCTTAAGTCCTTTACCATAATCTTACGTTTTTCTGGGACATTCAGTCCTTTAGCGTTCAGGGATGTTACTTTTATTGACTCCATCTCCTACTCCCGGATAAGTTTAGGCCGGAGGAGAGACAAGGGAAAAAAAAAAAAATTCCCCAAATCCCACCCCTCTCCCTCCCTTAATCCAACCCCCACCTCCCTACTATGTCCCTAAGGGAAAAAAAAACACCCTGAACTGGATCCTCCTCCAGTTTCCACCATGGGTGTATACCTACTTCAGGGGATGTAACTGGATTGATCGAGTGGCTCCCACCCAGCTTCCTTCTACCCTCCCCACCCCGACTTTACTCACTCTCTTCTATTTCCAGAGTTTCCATATCCCTTCTTTTCTCTCCCTCCTATTATTTTTAGCTTCTATTCCATCCTTCCTTATTCTTTTCCCAGCTCGTATAGATTTTTGCCATTAGTTTGTTTATTTCCTCTTTTTTTTTTTTTTTTCTTCCCCGATCCCTTCCTATTTCTCCTCTCCCCCCCACTTCCTTTCCTATACTTTATGCTTTATAATTAATTACTCGTATACAGCTTGTATGGTGGGGAGGTGGCAATTCCTAGACCCAACGGGTCCCTATTTCCCTCAGTGGGGAAAGGGAAGGGTTCCTCTAAGTACCAAACCTTGGCCAATATGAGCTTCATTTATAGGAGGGAGAGAGAGAGAGGAAAAAAAAAAAAAAAATTAATTTCTCTCTTTCTTTTTTTTTTTTAAATAAATGAAAAACCACCCACCACAAACATCACATTCTCAGTTTCAACCCTATTTTAGGGAGAGACTGCATAACCTGCATAAACTTCCCCCCTACCGGAGGAAATGGGGGCTGAAGAAAGAAAACCCCTTAATCCACACCGCAACTCCCCCCTTCTCAGACCCCCCCCCCAGAATCGGAGCCCGCCGGCAGCCCCTGCTCCATCCCCCCCCTCCCCCTCCCCGGTCCTCCACATATCCCAAGAAAAATAAAAAAATAAATAAAAAATAAATACATAAATAAATAAAAAAATAAAAAAAATAAGAAAAGCCACATACACATCCACGTATCTACACATATATAAATACAATTATGTTCCCAGTGCATTAATTTTATCAAACTAATCACAACCATCGGTACATTCCAGTAATCCCCTGTGAGTCTTGTGAGTCTTGTGAAGAATAAATCAATAAATATTTAAATGTATGCATGCACACGTACAAAAATACTTGGGTAAATAAATTTAAAAAAAAAAATATATATATATATATATATATAAAAAAAAAAAAAAAAAAAACCCCGAACCCCTACAACATATGTTTCCTCCGTGTCCCTCTTTCAAGGGTCATAGTGTGAAAAAGGAAAGGGGGAAAAAAAAATCCCCTTTCTTCAACCTCGTGACGTCTTCCTATCGTGACCTATTGTGTCCCTTTATCCTCTTTAACATCTGCGTATTCTTAATTCATTTATATCAAGTGTTCTACATTGCCCCTTCGGGTGGAAGGACTGGGCAAGAAAAAAGGGGGGGAGAAAAAAAAAAAAAAAAAAAGGGGGGCCCCGAGATCAACCCAAAGGCACCCAAAGGGCACCCAGGGGGCAGAAAAGCGGGGATGGGATCTCCACTTCTCTCCTCTACTTCCTCCAACTCTTATGTGTCTCTATCTTCTTGATCCTGGTAGATCTTGTAACCAGTCCGGGACCTCGATGTGGTCTATTTCCAAAAAGTTAAACAGGTCAGGGAGGTCCATGGGCCGCTGTAAGAGAAAGGAGTCTGTTCCTTTTTTAATTGTAACCGAGATTGGGTACCCCCATCTATAGGTCCCCCCCGAGGCCCTTATCTTATCCAGGAGAGGACGCAGCATGGCTCTTCGCTGTAATGTGGCCCTAGATAGGTCTGGTAGGATTTTTATCTGTACGCCGTTAAACACAATTTCCCCCGTCTCCCATGCTGCTCGGCTAATCATCTCCTTGTGCGCATACCTATGGAAGCAGCCAATTATGTCTCTGGGCCTGTTCAAGTTTGTCGAGCGGGGACCTAAAGCTCTATGTAGTCTTTCAAACTCATACATCTGAGAGGTCGGGGGGGGAGTTAGTTGACTACATATCCCATTTATAGTTGACTGCAGAGCCTCTTTTTCCACTGTTTCGGGGACCCCCCTAAATCTTAAGTTCTTGCGTCTACTACGATCTTCCATTTCCTCTAATCGCAGTTGTATGCGATCGACCTGTGATATTTTCAACAAGTAAGTTTGTTCTATAATAGATACCCGTGCATCCAATTTATCCAATATCATTTCATCTTTTTCCAACTTATCTGATATCTGTAGTACTTCCTCCCGGACACTCTCCATGTCTTTGCGGTGGGACTCCTCCATGCGTTTTATCAGCGTCTCCATATCGGCCCGTGTAGGGAGGGCCTGCAGCATAGCTTTCAGTACACTTAGCTCCGTCTCATGGTCTCCCTGTAGGGATTCTGTATAGGTTTTCTCGCCTCTCCCCTGACCCTTCTGACCTCCCTTTTCTCCCTCACTGCCAGCGAGTGACATCCTAGACGCTGGCAGCTCGAGCGGCGTGTCAGGGGGACAGGCTGTGGGATCAGCTGTACCTCCGTGCGTCACTGTGTCCCGTGACCGGGTCCCGCGATGCTTGCTCGTAGCCGACCGCGTCAGCGGGAAGTACCGCTGGATCTCCGGCTGGGATGGACGAGATAAACGAGACGGCTGGAGCGGTTGAAACGGCGGGGATAGTGGGGATGGCTCCCTCTGCTCTCCCCTTCCAGGTAATTTGCCAACCTCTTTTCTCCCCCTCTTCATTCCTCAGTGGAGCCTGTTGTCTCCCTGCGCTGTCTTTAGCAGTCTTTGCAGTCCTTGTGGCGCTGTGGTGTCTCCATTTCTCTGGAAGCCGCTTACTTAGTCTGCATTTTTAGTCGGGTGGGGAGCGGAGCTGTGGAGCGTGTGTGTGTCTCTACTCCATCTTCTTCCGGTCACACCCCCTGATTCCTGCCCCGATTTCTCGCAAGCATGGAATTTACAAAGCAAATGCTCCCAACGTTGCGCCGGCGTAGCGTATAGTCGTCGGCTTAAGCCGACGTAAGTCAAAGTTGGTGAAAGTGGGCTGGAAGTGGGCGTGTTACATTTAAATGAAGTGTGACCCCATGCAAATGATGGGCTGAGCTTCAAACAAGTACTAAAAACGAACGGCGCATGCGTCATATCTTGGACGCATCCCAGTGCGCATGCTCACATTCACGTCGAAATTACTGCCTACGACGTGAACGTAAATACGCCCAGCCCTATTCACGTACTACGTAAACGGCGTACACGACGAAAAATTTGACGGCGTCCGTTCCCTGGTCCATACCTTTGCATGGGTTGCGCCTCCTATATGAGGAATAACTTTACGCTGAACGTAAGCCTTACGCAAATCGCATAAAACATTTTGTGAGTGAGTGAATCGGCGTATCTTACTCATTTGCATATTTAAAATGGGAACAGTCTAAGTAACTTTTCCTAGTTTCTTCTAAAGAGACTGTAGATAGATGGTTTTCACAAAAAGACAAAGAACTATTTTCTTTGGTTCTTAAAATAGGTGTAAAACCGTAAAACCGTAAAACCTATTTGTTTTCAAGCTAAACTTCAGGCAAACAGTAAATAAAAAATAAAAAATAATTTTAGGTACTGTGATGATTTAACACCAAGAATAGGCAGACAGCAGGAGCTTGAACATGAGCCATATACATCCATACATGTACTGTTTGCCTAGTTTTACATAGTTACATTGGTCCGCTTGTGTTTATTGGTCTTGAATTTCATGTTGCCCTATAGTCAGTATGGTGAACAGAACTGCTGAAGAAGTGAAAATACTGTAACGAAATGGCCGTGACTGACTGAGATGTTCCTATGTCTAGGGTCACCTTATGTCCACTAGGGCCATAGGGTGACAAAGAATCATAATTCATATATTACAGAAGACATTAATAAGGGACATTAACCCTTTCACGCCTACGGGACGCAGATATGCGGCCCCAAATGCCTGGGCTTTCTGCCGTGGAGCCGCATATCTGCGTACAAGTGTTCTGACCTGGAGCGCGCCGGAGCGCGTGCACGCAGCGACGCGACAGGGGTGTCGGATTCAACGGCGGGTCTCGGGCTAACGATACACAGGTTGGAGAACCCGCCCCCAGTCACGTGATCACTGTGACAGCCAATCACAGTGAGCACATGAATGGGAAGTCTATAGAAAGTATGCTTTTGTATCTTCTTGTCAGATCGTCTGAGGAGAAATTGAACTGTGTAAAGGAACAAATCATCATTACAAGTAAAAAAAATGATAAATAAACATAAAAGCAGCCCACAATAGATCTTAGATTAGATTTTGATCACCTCTGTAAGCGTTAGGTTAGTAAATAGTGACAGTTTCAGTTTGAGTGAGTATTTTGTAGTGTTAGTAGCAGCATTTGAGGTGCAGTGACAGCTTCCCTTCAGTACAGTAATAGTGACAGTTTCAGTTTGAGTATTTTGTAGTGTCAGTAGTTAGAATTTGTGTCACCGTTCATCTCAGCATTAGTGTTTGTCACCGTTCATCTCAGCGTCAGTGTTTGTCACCGTTCATCTCAGCGTCAGTGTTTGTCACCGTTCATCTCTGCGTCAGTGTTTGTCACCGTTCATCTCAGCGTCAGTGTTTGTCACCGTTCATCTCTGCGTTAGTGTTTGTCACCGTTCATCTCAGCGTCAGTGTTTGTCACCATTCATCTCAGCGTTAGTGTTTGTCACCGTTCATCTCAGCGTTAGTGTTTGTCACCGTTCATCTCAGCGTCAGTGTTTGTCACCGTTCATCTCTGCGTCAGTGTTTGTCACCGTTCATCTCTGCGTTAGTGTTTGTCACCGTTCATCTCAGCGTTAGTGTTTGTCACCGTTCATCTCAGCGTTAGTGTTTGTCACCGTTCATCTCAGCGTTAGTGTTTGTCACCGTTCATCTCAGCGTCAGTGTTTGTCACCGTTCATCTCTGCGTCAGTGTTTGTCACCGTTCATCTCTGCGTCAGTGTTTGTCACCGTTCATCTCAGCGTCAGTGTTTGTCACCGTTCATCTCAGCGTTAGTGTTTGTCACCGTTCATCTCAGCGTTAGTGTTTGTCACCGTTCATCTCAGCGTTAGTGTTTGTCACCGTTCATCTCAGCGTTAGTGTTTGCCACCGTTCATCTCAGCGTTAGTGTTTGCCACCGTTCATCTCAGCGTTAGTGTTTGCCACCGTTCATCTCAGCGTTGGTGTTTGTCACCATTCATCTCAGCATTAGTTAGTTAGCCAATATCAGTGCTCCTATCAGTGTCGTTGATAGGGTCAGTGATTTAGGAAAAAAGTTTTAGGTTTTAGTTTTTTATAACATATAACAAAAAGGTTTACTTTTGCATATTTTTAGGTCTGTAGAGTGCCTAAAATGGCAAGTAAGCGTTATACTGTTGAAGAGGCATATGCCCTCCTGTGCTCGGACAGCGAACCTGAGTTGGGCTCAGAAGATGAGGATTTCATCTGACAGTGAATGTGACACTTCAGGCAGCTCTTCTGACCATGAAGAGCCTGTTACTAGCGGGCAGCAAGAGGATGTACAGGGTAGCACCCCATCAGTTGCACAGCCATACACCTCTCAGTGGATACCAGCGAGCTCTTTCACCCCTCAAATGCCAAAATTTACGGCCTCACCAGGCTTAAATATCAATGTTGAAAATTTTGGCCCCGTGGATTTCTTCAAGATATTTGTGGATGACGAGCTCCTACAGCACATGGTTGATCAAACTAACCTCAATGTCACCCAGTTTATAGCAAAAAACCCGACATCTTCTCACAGGAAGAGATGGGTGCCAACACACCTTACAGAAATCAAAATTGCACTGGGTTTGTTACTCAACATGGGCATAGTCCGAAAGCCTACAATTCGGCAGTATTGGTCCTCTAGTCCCATCCATGCCACCCCAGCTTTTGCTGCAGTTATGTCAAGAGATCACTTTGAAGCATTATTGCGCTTTATGCATTTTAACGATAATTTGCAGTGTCCCCCAAGAAGTGACGCCAGTTATGACCGACTGTTCAAACTGCGGCCCTTAATCTCTTTTATGTCTAATAAATTTGCAGCGATTTATACCCCGGACAAAAATATCTCTATTGATGAATCCCTGATGAATTTTAAAGGCCGACTGCATTTTAGGCAGTTCATACCATCCAAACGTGCCCGGTGTGGCATAAAATTTTACAAACTGTGGGAAAGCACAACAGGCTATACATTTGGATTTCTGATCTATGAAGGACGGGACAGACATCTCAACCCCCAGGGCTGCCCAGACAATCTTGGAGTCAGTGGGAAAATTGTCTGGCAACTGATCCAATCTCTGCTTCACCAAGGCTACAATCTTTACGTCGACAATTACTACAGCAGTGTGACACTTTTTAGATCTCTGCATGCTGCTGGCACAGGAGCATGTGGGACCGTACGGAAAAACCGCAAAGAGTTTCCACAGCAGCTGGTGAGACAACGTTTGCAGAGAGGCACATCACTCAGTTACCAACAGGAGGAAATTATGGCTGTCAAATTTTCAGACAGAAAAGAAGTCTATATGATGACAACAATCCACCCAGAGGGCACAGTGACTGTAACAGAACGTGGGTCAGCTACACTGAAGGAAAAGCCACTGTGCATTACGGCATACAACAAATACATGGGTGGAGTCGACCTCTCTGACCAGATCTTGCAGCCCTACCTGGTGCTGAGGAAATCTAAAACCTGGTACAAAAAAGTGGCAATATATCTTATCCAGGTGGCAATCCACAATTCATTTGTCCTTTATAAAAAATCTGGTGGTACTGACACCTTCCTGCAGTACCAGGAAAAAATTATAGAACACCTGATGTTTCAAGAAGACCCCAGACAACCTGCAGAATCAGAGGATGTTAGGAGACTAACAGAAAGACACTTTTTGCGTCCTATCCCAATCACAGCAAGCTGCAAATTCCCCAGGAAGAAGTGTCGTGTGTGTGGCAAAAATGGCACAAAGATACGACACTCGTTTCCACTGTCCCACGTGCCCTTCCAATCCAGGCCTGTGCCTCGACCCTTGCTTTGAAATTTACCACACCATCCCACATTATTAGAAACTAGTGTGGTAGGAGGTTATTGAGGGTGTAACATGTAACATGCTACAAAAGGTGAACTTCTCATTTTAAAACATTTGTGGGGAAAAAAAGCAATTTATGCACTATGGTTTCTGGGCCCAATTATGGGTACAAACAACAATTTAAACACACACATGTGGCATATTTATTTACAGCAGTAATAGGAGAAGTTATTTTTGGTTGTTTTTTGGTGGTGGGTCATGGTAGCAGCAAGAAATATATAGCCAAAATGTAAAAACTGTTATTTGTTTTACCTTTTTGACCAGTTTTCCGTTAATAACAAAACAGAATTAATGATTTATGCAATAAAATTTACTACCAAAAGAAAGCCTATTGTGTCCTGAAAAAAACAAGGTATAATTCACCAGGATACACCAAGCAGTTACAAAGATATGTACAGTTTAACAAACACATGTCAAAATTGCAAAACTGCGTTCAGGCATTAAGGTTTGTTTTACCCTTAGGCATGAAAGGGTTAATAATAATTCATGTTTGCAGGATGTCTTCAAATATCAAAAGCTGTTAGGGCACACATGCTTTTGAAATGCTTTTGAAAGGTGTTAATTCAGGTCTACAAGACCAGAGTGAGTCATACCTTTGTATAATATGCTATTGAAATACCTTAAGGTGTTAGCTATTCACTGTAAAGACATTCCGTTGAAGGTGTGGATTACACCCACTCTCACAAGACTCGGTGCCGACCGGTCTACATGGTTAGCTTACCTGAATGCCTTTTAGAGTGTGATTGAAGCCCCCCATGGTGTGAAGGGGAGTGGAGATTGCATTGTCCTGTGATTAACTGTATTATGCTGTACTGGCTATAAGCAAGCTAAGGAAACTAATAAATTGTGATATCTTTGGAAGCAAGAACGGAGCTCTGTCTCGTCTTATTCTGGGAAAGGATATGGATCGTGTATGCAATATTGTCGGAGTGTGTCAGATAAGCTTGTCGTGGTTGGATGGAAGGTCGTAAGCGGTGGTGACCGTTACATTGGTGGCAGCAGTGGGATGATTCCATCTTCAGAAGGACGGCTACAAGGATACATGACAATGGAGACGCTGTATGAACAGATGAAGCTCTCTTCCCTCATGGAAGAGAAGAGCTTACTGGAGAGCCGGGGCAGACCGGCCAGCAACCGTAAGAAAAGGGACATTATCGCAGAACTTGTCGAAATGGATAGAGCTAAGAGGCCCAGCATAACAGACAGGACACCGAGGAAGAATTTTTTGATCGGGCTGTTAAACATGGTCCTAATCCACCGCCGGAGATCATAGACAGGGTTATAGCGGCTGTGGATGCCACCTTGCGACAGCGAAGAAGTGCTGCAGCAGCTGAAGAGAGAGGAGAGGTGCAGATACCAGTCTCCATGGAAGAGGAATTCCAAAGGAGGTTACAAGAGATGCGGATACAGCATAGAGGACCAGTATCAGAGGAGGTCCTGTTGGGATGGTCGGATGTGATTCGGTGCCAACTCTGGAAGGAAGCGTTAGCTCTGGAGCAGCAACACCAAGGAAAGGTCCTGCCCTCCATCTATGCAAGGTACTGGCCGCAGTATGACGTACGAATGCTGTTGTTGGGGGAACAACCGAAGCAGGAGTGGATAGCAGAGTTAAGCAGGCTGATCCGGGCAGAGATGCAGCTGGATGAGAGCTACAGAGCCCTTCGGTGGTATGTAGCCCAAGAGTGCCTGTGGTCAGCGGATGACAGCCCCACAGAAGGCTATGACTATGATGGCCTGGGATTGTTGTATTGGAGGATGTCCAGTGATTCCGACTTTGGGGATGATCGGGAGTGGCGCTTGGAGGACATAATGGAGCACAGAGAGGAAAAATTAAATATCTCGGGAGGCCATTGGTCACAGGAAGATTTAGAATTTCTGTCCATTCAAGAATGGGAGCTGGAGGTTGCCTACAGACAGCTGCTAGACTCGGCTCAGCAGCAGGGTGGGGCTTCCATTGCCTGGGACTATGAGGAAAGGTCAGATAACTGTGAAATCCTGACTGATGAATCGGCAGTGGAAAAAATTGAGATTTTCATCCCTGGTGCCCCAGGTCTCTGCTCCCAACTACCGGAAGAGGGGGACCCTGTGGTAGTGGATGGGACTGTGGTCTCCACTCACAGCAACCCAGCGGAAGAGCTGGCAACAGAACAGAGGGTCACGGACCTCTGCTCCTCACTAACGGAAGTGGGGGACCCTGTGGTAGTGGATGGGACTGTGGTCTCCACTCACAGCAACCCAGCGGAAGAGCTGGCAACAGAACAGAGGGTCACGGACCTCTGCTCTTCACTAACGGAAGAGGGGGACCCTGTGGTAGTGGATGGGACTGTGGTCTCCACTCACAGCAACCCAGCGGAAGAGCTGGCAACAGAGCAGAGTGCCCCAGGCCTCTGCTCCTCACTAACAGAAGAGGGGGACCATATGGTAGTGGATGGGACTGTGGTCTTCACTCACAGCAAGCCAGCGGAAGAGCTGGCAACATAGCAGAGTGTCATAGGCCTCTGCTCCTCACTAACAGAAGAGGGGGTTCCTGGGGTAGTGGATGGGACTTCAGTCTCCACTGGCACAACCCCAGAAAATGGTACAGGACTGGGACAGGAGGATGTCGGCTTTGCTTTGCAAGCACCAGGGGGTTTTCACCAAGCACCAGTGGATGGGACTTCAGTCTCCACTGGTATACCCCAGGAAGGGGGGGCAGTTGGCCCAGACCCCCAACAGCATGATGGACTGAGCCCAGCCACCCTGCCTTCTCCCCAGCGGCAGGCGTGTTATCTGAGAGAGGCAGAGGTTGGCGGGGTGAGTAATGCTCAGTTTGGAGCCATTTATTTGGGGTACAGTATGGAGACCAGCATTGGAGGACTGGACCTACTGACGGACTTGTGTCCGTCTCCCACCGAAAGGGGAGAGATGTAACGAAATGGCCCGTGACAGACTGAGATATTCCTATGTCTAGGGTCACCTTATGTCCACTAGGGCCATAGGGCCATAGGGCCAGATTCATGAAAGGTTACGCTGGCGGATCGAGTGATCCGCCAGCGTAACAGTGGCTTTGAGCCGGCGTTTCTGTTTTCTGTAACCAGAAAACAAGAAACGCCGGGTTGAAGTTCCGATGCGATGAGCGTAACTGAGTTTCGCCATCGCATCGTTACTTCAACTTAAAAATGGCGCCGGGGGCGTTCCCGCCGATTTACGCTCAAAAAATATGTTAATGAGCGGAAATCGGCAATTCACGATCGAAATCCGGCGCGACGCAGTGACGTTACGACGTTTCCGGACGGGATACGCGGCGCATAGTTATACCTACATGGGGTTGGAGTATCCTATGTTAGGTATAGGCGTCGTCATCGCGTCGGGAAAAAAAAAAAAAAAACGTCGCTTGCGTAAAACGGTCATGAATGGGAATGTGACGTCATTGACGTCCATTCACAGATTTTGGAGCATGCGCACGGGGATGTTTTGACACTCGACGCATGCGCAGTACGTCGGCGGCGGGATCGCGCGTAGTTAGCATACTACACGCCCCGTACCCGCGACATTTGAATTCCGCCGGCTCATTTGCGATGCGCTGCCGCAACTTTAGGAGCAAGTGCTTCGTGAATGACAGCACTTGCTCCTAAAAATTCGGCAGCGCAACGCAAATCAGAAGCGTTACTCCAGAGCAAAGATGCTCTGGAATACGTGAATCTGGCCCATAATTCATATATTACAGAAGACATTAATAAGGGACATTAATAATAATTCATGTTTGCAGGATGTCTTCAAATATCAAAAGCTGTTAGCTATGCAATCTGGGCACACATGCTTTTGAAAGGTGTTAATCCAGGTCTACAAGACCAGAGTGAGCCATACCTTTGTATAATATGCTATTGAAATACCTTAAGGTGTTAGCTATTCACTGTAAAGACATTCCGTTGAAGGTGTGGATTACACCCACTCTCACAAGACTCTGCCATTGTGTGATAAAGCTGTCTTAGAGAACTTATTCAACTAGATGTCTGTGTTACTATTAAAGGTTAATTGAACACTATTGAAGATGCGGTGCCGACCGGTCTACATGGTTAGCTTACCTGAATGCCTTTTAGAGTGTGATTGAAGCCCCCCCATGGTGTGAAGGGGGGTGGAGATTGCATTGTCCTGTGATTAACTGTATTATGCTGTACTGGATATAAGCAAGCTAAGGAAACTAATAAATTGTGATATCTTTGGAAGCAAGAACGGAGCTCTGTCTCGTCTTATTCTGGGAATGGATATGGATCGTGTATGCAATATTGTCGGAATGTGTCAGATAAGCTTGTCGTGGTTGGATGGAAAGTCGTAAGCGGTGGTGACCGTTACAAATACCTAAACATTTCATAAGGTGATGACCAAAAGCTAGGTTTGTATGAGTTATCCCTTTTGATTGCTTTTAATATTGTGCTTTTTTTTGGTTTTTGTTTTATAGATCCCATCATTATGAGGAAACGAAGAGCTTACCGACTTACAAGACTAGCTGTGATTGTTGTAGGATGTTTGTGTTTCTTTGCTCTCTATCAAGGACAAAATGGCATCTTGGACTGTGTGCACTGGTTTTACCACAGCTGTACTCTGCTTTCCTTTTCACACAGGATTATTATCTTGAATTCTTCCACCATTAGCCATCCTATGGCTCCTCCATACCCTTACCCATATAAATTCCTGATTAACCAGCCAGAGAAATGCCAGGGGCGGAATCCATTCCTGGTCCTTTTGGTGACTGTTGAGAGCCATGATGTGATATCTAGAAAGATAATACGTGAAACCTGGGGAGATCTAAGCAACTACAAAGACATTGATATGATAAGGCTTTTCCTGATTGGACAATCACCTGTAATGACCAGTGCTGTACAAAGGCTGCTAGAGGAGGAGAGCGCTAGGTATGGTGACATTGTACAACAAGACTTTCAGGACACTTATACTAATTTAACCCTAAAAATTCTAATGGGGATGGAGTGGGTAACAACATTCTGCTCCAATGCCAGCTATGCAATGAAGCTAGACAGTGATGTGTTTCTCAATGTGGACTACCTCGTCCATCATCTTTTACACCCGGAACTTCCAGCCCGTCAAAATTATTTGACCGGATTTCTAGTCTCTTATTCAGGACCTATAAGAGACAAAAAGAGCAAATGGTATGTACCAGAGGAACTTTATCCTGGAGACACCTATCCACCTTACCCTTCTGGTCCCGGTTATGTATTCTCAGGGGATATGGCAAAAAAGATCTATCAGGTGGCTCAGGGAATCCCTATTATTAGCACCGAAGACACCTATGTAGGATTGTGTTTGTATAGACTGAACATTCCACCCACCAGGTCACCAAAAAACCTGTTTCATGGACATAAGATTGATTATGATGCCCGCACTTTTTGTAGTGTTGTAATAGTTCACCATTATGAGAGAGATAATTTACGAAATGTATGGTTAGACTTCTGGGATAAAAAAACATGGGTTTGTTAAGCAGCCAACAAAAAAAATAAGAAAGGAAGGAGATATACCATCTAAGGATAAGTCCTCACAAAACAGACAGTGGCAGGTTTGAAGATTGAATTAGGTAATCAGGCAATTTTGCATGTTCTACTTGGTCAGGAGGCTAGGTGGAGACCAATTTTATCAAGAAGAAAGCTTCTTTATCAGGCCTATAACAACATTTGTTTGTCCATAAACAGCCGCTCATTTGATCTTATCTTAAAGTACATCTCTGTCCTCACTATGGACATTAAAGTATGTATTTACATATTCTAAACAAGCATTAAAAGGGCCTCTGAAGCTAAAGGCACATCAAAATTTACATTGGAGGCACTGCAATTACAGCTTCCTTCCTGTGGTAGCAGGGACTTGTCAGCCTGCTGGCCTTCTACTGTAGGCAAACAGAAGGTTTAGCCTAGGTTAGACATGTACATTCGTTTTCGTTAGAATGCATTTTCATCCGAAAATCGGGTATTTTCGTTATGGTTTTAACGAACGAAAACGAAAGCGCAAGAAACGAAAACCGAAAGATCCGACATAAAAAATGCTTTATTTTCGTTTTCGTTCAGATCCGACGATTTTCAATGCTTTGTCGAATTTTCGTCGTTCAATTCCTACCTATTCACTGTATCTACAGTGAATAGGTAGGAATTGAACGACGAAAATTCAACAATTTTCGATGCTTTGTCGAATTGAACGACGAAAATTCGACAAAGCATCGAAAATCGTCGTTTTCGGACGAAAACTTCCCAGACGAAAACAAAATAAATCAAAACGATTTTCGGGAGTAATGAAATAAATGTATTTTCCAGGCGACAACAAAATTACGAAACAAAATATTTCAGTCTTCACATGTCTAGCCTAGGGTAGGTGTAAAGCAGAGAAATAATTATTCCTGGCTCCTGCAGGCTTTCTCCCTGCTGTACAAGTAGTCTCCCTGCCAAACCTATTCCCTGGCTGTGCAATTACCGGGCCCTAACATCATGTGCAATGCAGAACCAGCAGTTGACGGCCCACCCACATTGCCAGTGGGAGAGTGAGGAAACAAATTAGCATTCCTCTCCTAAACACCCCCGTAGAATAATCACACATTAAACCCTTGCTATAGAGGGGCACAGACTACTGAAATGTTATGGTTGAATGGAGCTCAGCTTGAAGAAGTGGACTTTTCCTGGACACAGGTTCTTTAGAATCTAATTTGTCACACAAGCTGTTCTTGAAAGACCCATAGAGTTGTTGCAATCCTGATGAGGCTTACCTGTGTCCCCTTAAATGTACTGTGACTTTTTTTAACCAAATAAAGCAGAGTTTGTGAATCTATAATTCACCTAATCTCCATTTATGGTGCTCTTTACATTCTTGTCCGGAAATGGGAGTCAGCTACTTACAGGAAATCTATATTCCCTAAACGTGAATGGTCACATTGGGCCATTTGCATCCAGGACTTTAAAGAGGTGTGCTGCAGACCTAGGGTTGCCACCTCATCCCTTTAAAAAAGAACACATAGTAATTACACAGGTTCTGGGGCTAATTTAATGTCGATAAGGCACCAAGTGAGTTTAATTAGCACTTTAATCAGCCAGAGAACCTGTGTAATTAATATGTGTTCTTTTTTAAAGGGATGAGGTGGCAATCCTGTGCAGACCCCACTAGTGTTACTATAAGAAGGTGGGTCAATAGCATAGTAGAAAGGGCAGTACCAGAAAAATTGCTAAAGCCACTCTTGAAATTTATACAAAAGACTTACACATAGTAGTGCACATAATGTTGTGATTCACTCACACCTGCTGTCCAAGATTTCTACCAAATCTCACTTACCCAGAGACTAGCAGTCAGAGGCAAAAGTACCTTAGATCTCACACAGCAGATATACAATTATGGGGCTCAGTCATACCAGGAATCACACAGCAATTATTCAGGAGAACACACCAAAAAACTTCCTTTGTACCACAGGAAGACCACAATGTTTAAATAACAATCATTTTTATTGATATCAGTGTATAAAACACATTAAACCAAATCACCCCACATAAGTGCAAAATACCCATACAGACATATAGCTACCACTGCTTATATGGAAAGTCAAATAACATTCAGTTACAAGTTGAAAGAACTTGCATTGATATTGTAAGTATTAAAGAGGAGTTCCACCCAAATTTGGAACTTCCTCTTATCCCACTCCTTACCCCCATACATGCCACATTTGGCATGTAATTTTTTTGGGGGGGGAGTGGGGGCTTCAGTAGGAGTGGGACTTCCTGTCCCACTTCCTGCTTCCGCCGAGGGGCTGGTTAGGCGATTAAGCTTAATCGCCTACACCAGCCCCTCCCTGTAGGCGATCACATGGGACACTGACAGGTCCCATGCGATCGCCTCTCCAATCAGAGGCGAGCCGCGCCGCGCGCGCATGCGCAGTGCGGCTCGCGCATGCGCAGTGGGTGCCCGGCCGTGAAGCCGAAGGCTGTCACGGCTGGGTGCCCACAGTCAGGATGGAGACGCCGGCCGGGGAGGGGGGGAGAGGAGCGGAGCCCCGGTCGGCGCGTCGCTGGAACGTAGGAGCAGGTAAGTGAGTGTTTATTAAAAGCCAGCAGCTACACTTTTTGTAGCTGCTGACTTTTAATAAACACATTTTTGGGCTGGAACACCCCTTTAAGATTGGGACACAATCATGAAGTGGAACGAAATTTATTGGATATTTCAAATTTTTTTAACAAATAAAAAACTGAAAAATTGGGCGTGCAAAATAATTTAGCCCCCTTAAGTTAATACTTTGTAGCGCCACCTTTTGCTGCGATTACAGCTGTAAGTCGCTTGTGGTATGTCTCTATCAGTTTTGCACATCGAGAGACTGACATTTTTGCCCATTCATCCTTGCAAAACAGCTCAAGCTCAGTAAGGTTAGATGGAGAGCATTTGTGAACAGCAGTTTTCAGATCTTTCGACAGATTCTCGATTGGATTCAGGTCTGGACTTTGACTTGGCCATTCTAATGCCGCGTACACACGGCAGAGAAACTCGGCGGGCGGAACACATCGTTGAAAGCGTACACACGGCCGAGGTTTTCGGCAGAATGCGGCTCCCAGCGAGGTTCTCGCTGGTTTCTGCCGAGAACCTCGGCCGTGTGTACGGGGCTTAACACCAGGATATGTTTATTTGTGACATTGTAGATTTTGCTTTATGTTTTGGATCATTGTCTTGTTGGAAGACAAATCTCCGTCCCAGTCTCAGGTCTTTTGCAGACTTCATCAGGTTTTCGTCCAGAATGGTCCTGTATTTGGCTCCATCCATCTTCCCATCAATTTTAACCATCTTCCCTGTCCTTGCTGAAGAAAAGCAGGCCCAAACCATGATGCTGCCACCACCATGTTTGACAGTGGGGATTGTGTGTTCAGAGTGATGAGCTGTGTTGCTTTTACTCCAAACATAACATTTTGCATTGTTGCCAAAAAGTTCGATTTTGGTTTCATCTGACCAGAGCACCTTCTTCCACATGTTTGGAGTGTCTCCCAGGTGGCTTGTGGCAAACTTTAAAGACACTTTTTATGGATATCTTTAAGAAATTGCTTTCTTCTTGCCACTCCTCCATAAAGGCCAGATTTGTGCAGTATACGACTGATTGTTGTCCTATGGACAGAGTCTCCCACCTCAGCTGTAGATCTCTGCAGTTCATTCAGAGTGATCATGGGCCTCTTGGCTGCATCTCTGATCAGTCTTTTCCTTGTATAAGCTGAAAGTTTAGAGGGACGGCCAGGTCTTCGTAGATTTGCAGTGGTCTGATACTCCTTCCATTTCAATATTATCGCTTGCACAGTGCTCCTTGGGATATTTAAAGCTTGGGAAATCTTTTTGTATCCAAATCCGGCTTTAAACTTCTCCACAACAGTATCTCGGACCTGCCTGGTGTGTTCCTTGTTCTTCATGATGCTCTCTGCACTTTAAACGGACCTCTGAGACTATCACAGTTCAGGTGCATATATACAGAGATTTGATTACACACAGGTGGATTCTATTTATCAACATTAGTCATTTAGGCCAACATTGGATCATTCAGAGATCCTCACTGAACTTATGGAGAGAGTTTGCTGCACTGAAGGTAAAGGGGCTGAATAATTTTGCACGCCCAATTTTTCAGTTTTTTATTTGTTAAAAAAGTTTGAAATATCCAATAAATTTCATTCCACTTCATGATTGTGTCCCACTTGTTGATTCTTCACAAAAAATTACAGTTTTATATCTTTATGTTTGAAGCCTGAAATGTGGCAAAATGTCACAAAGTTCAAGGGGGCCGAATACTTTCGCAAGGCACTGTATAAGCTACTCCCTGTGTGGGTATTTGTTCTTTGAAACTATTGTTATAATTTGTAATATTGGGGGTTATTTACGGAATACAAATCCACTTTGCACTACAAGTGCAAACTACAAGTGCAAAGTGCACTTGAAATTGCACTGAAAGTAAACTTGGAAGTGCAGTCGCTGTAAATCTGAAGGGTAGATCTAACATGAGGGGAAATTGATGATTTTATCATCCAATCATGTACAAGCTAAAATGCTCTTTTTTATTTTTCTTGCACGTCCCCCTCAGATCTACAGCGACTGCACTTCTAATTGCAATTTCTAGTGCACTTTGCACTTGTAGTATGCACTTGTAGTGCAAAGTGGATTTGCCTTTCGTAAATACCCCCAATTGTGTTTGTTGTGATAGGTGTGCTCCAGTCAAGGTGGGCGATTTATATGATGGTTCTTTTGGCAGACCAGGGTTGCTGATAGGGGGGGGCCACCAGTCCTCCTGTAGGGGGCCCAGGCAGACAGGGGGGCCCAAACAGCTTATTCACAATGCTTCTCTGTTTGTGTCCACTAATAATAATTTTAGTGTATTTTTTGTCAAAATATGGTCTTGATATATTGGGGGGGGCCCTGCCATGTAGGCGGTACAGGGCCCCGTGACTTCTAACAGCAGCCCTGTGGCAGACACATGGGTGCCAGAAACAGAACCAGCGGATATTTGATTCCATCCAGTGTGCCTCTGTTTTTGATCTGGCTGGCACAATTTGTGGTGTGGTCTACTTTTCTGTCATGCCCAGGGCCAGATTGTGGTGTAGCACCCCCCTGACCTCCAGGAGGCATGGTGGGACCCCAGAGATGGGTTGGGCTGACATTTCACCTGAGGGTGTAGATTTGTTAGACAATAGTGAGAAATGTGACAGATGGGCACCAGCCACTTTCAGGTGAAAACAAAAGGGAGTTTTTTAACTCACAACTCCATAAAAAATTGGTAGCGAACACCCATTCCAGGCCATATTTCACGTCAGCACACAATTGGTTAACGCCTCATCTGGCGTCCACAGGACCACCTCTTACTAGCAAAATAAAAGATAGCCCCTCCCCCACTAAGGTGTTATTTTTTATTTTGGTCTTGCTCCAGGCCACCTATGGATTGCAGTGGTAAGTACCTTGGTTGCTGCAAAGATATCCCCCCTACCACACCGCCCCTCCATGTTCAGCTTCTCATGGAGTTGGAAGACCCAGAATTTTCGATGGTAAACCCTCCTGAAACTGGGTATCCCTTGTGCCGGGATGCAGGCAATGTTGCTTAGATAGCATAAATATTCTACAGGTGCGGTATCAGTAAACTCTTCAATGTCACCATTGGCCTCTCCTTTGGGTTTTTTCCTGGATTGGCATGCAGGAAGTGGGCCTTTTTTCTGCTCATGAACAGGGGAAGTGCCTTCAAGCTGAGGAGTGGCAGCCTTTGGGGCAGTTATGCCAGGATGTCTGTGAAGGGTATATGAGAGATGGCAAGCCTTTTCAACTTGGCATGCAGTCGGCAAGTTCTGCAAAGTTTTGGACGAGACATATCAATTATTATTTTTTTGGCAGCTTTTCTTTGATAGTCAATGTTTCTTTTCATGTGTTCTCTCCCACTCATTTATTCAGCTAGTTAAATCCCATTGTGTGCTAATGTGAGGTATGGCCGGGAATACGGAAAATTGTTATCAAATACTTACCGTAATTTTCCTTTTCTGGCCTGTCCACATGACAGCACAGGGCTCCCTCTCTAGTGGCCTGTTGCAGGCTAGGTTATCGAACACCTTAGTGGGGGAGGGGCTGTCTTTTATTTAGCTAGTCAAAGGTGGTCCTGTGGGCACCAGGTGAGGTGTTAACCCATCGTGTGCTGACTTAAGGACAGGCCAGGAAAGGAAAATTAGGGTATTTGATAACAATTTTCCGTATTATTGGCCTGCAGATTCCATAGCCCAACAATAGACTGCGGTACAGAAAAAGGGCCTCTAAAGCAGTATTAGCCCAGGTTCACACTAGGTACAATTTGTTTCGATTTGTGATGCGATTTCACATGTGAAATCGCATCTCAAATCAGCGGCATTTGCCGACAATTGTCGGCAATGACACCGTCCTAATCGGTGCGACGCTGCATCTGCGGCGCGGCACCGATTTCAGAAAGTAGTTCCTGTACTACTTTTTGCGATTTCAGGACGCGATTTACATTGACATCTGTGCAGAAACCTGCACAGATGTCTCTTAAATCGCAGCCGAAATCAGGACTGCTAGCGGGAGTGAAATCGTGCGAGTTCAGCTGAACTCGCACGGCTTCACTCCCGCAGCGCAGTATGAACCAGGGCTTAAACCCAAAACCAAAAATGTCATGTTTTGCAGATTATCAATCGTTCGATGTGGTGGATGGATTTGTTTTCTTTTCTATAGGATGCTTTCACCTAGTGATTTGGCCAATAACAAGCATCCTGTATTAGAGTGTCTGGGCCAGATTCTCGTACATGCCGCGGCGGCGTAGCGTGAGCCATTTACACTACGCCACCGCAACTTACTAGAGCAAGTGCCGTATTCTCAAAGCACTTGCTCCGTAACTTGCGGCAGCGTAGTGTAAATGGGCCGGCGTATCCCCGCGTAAATCGAAGTGGGCGGCTTGTATTTAAATTAGGCGCGCCCCCGGGCCGAACGAACTGCGCATGCGCCGGCCGGAAAAAAAACAGTGCACATGCTCCAACTCACGTCGCAAAACATAGATGAAACCGACGTGAAAACGACGTGATCGTCATTTACGCAATGCCCTATTCGCGAACGACTTTGTAAAGCGACGTAAACGACGAAAAAAGACAACGCTGACCCGATGCCATACTTAACATGGCATACGACGGAACTTCGTAAGCCTACCCCTCATATTGCAGGGGTAGGTTTAAGCTTACGGAAACGACGTAAACGACGACGAGGTGGCAAAAAAACGTTCGGGAATCGGCGTATTAGGCTCATTTGCATAGGCAAATGAGAAATCAACGTAAAGGCCACCTAGCGGCCAGCGAAGGAATTACATCTAAGATCCGACGGTGTAAGTGTCTTACACCTGTCGGATCTTCGCCGTATCTATGCGTAAATGATTCTAGGAATCAGACGCATAGATACCCGGGGGAAAAAACAGAGATACGACGGTGTTTCCTGCGATACACCGTCGTATCTCTTTTAAGAATCTGGCCCTCTGACGCTATTTATAGACTTGAATGAGATTACAGGGAAGTATCATACAGGTTTCAATATAAGTAGCATCATAGTTGTAATTTGTAAGTTGTTGCAATTATCTCAGCTTGTACTTGGATAGAGTGAAAGCACAATGTCCATTTACCAGACTGTATTGCACATCAAGAACCAATTAAAAACTATAATACACTAGCTGTAACAATCTCATCAAGCCAGTAAGTTTTTAGGAGATTAGAAAAGTAGTGTAGCAGCCTGCTCCTGTTGACCAGGCGCTGCTGTAAATTTAGTGGGGGGGTCTGAGTCATTATTTTGTAATTTAGCCTCTGTTCCAGCCATGGCTGTGCTGGGAGTAACCACCATTGTTCACCTGGGGGTGCTATTACCATCCCAGGCCAAGGGTGGCAGCAGAGTCAGGGTGTATTGGGTGTCCCCCTCAGCAGTGAATCAGTGTATTTACTCGTTACACTATTCTGTCTAACTTGCAGACATTAATTTTAGGCAAAACATTTTTTTCCTTTACAACTCCTTTAGGGGCAGACGCCATTGGTGGGGGTCTGTCATCCCACACACCTTGTGGCCCGCCTGGCCGGGGGTGCGTGATCCTGAATTCTGACTCCGGGGGCCACGTTGGTCCGGGGTCGTGGCTTCGCTTGGTAGGCCCAGTGGGTTTACACTTTCAAGGTGATCTTGCGCTGTCCGTCCTGTGGGAGGAAGCCACTTGATAAAGGAAGCCAGGGGACGACCTATCCTGGAGAGGACCATGCAAGAGGCTGTATCTTGGGAGAAGGCCTGGAAACTTAATTGAAGGATGCACCTTTCATTGAGAGGCTCGATGGTGATCGCCTGTCAGATCTGAGTTCTACAAAAGTTAATCTGGAGAGATCCGGGTGCTGAATTCTGTGGCAGAGGATTCCGGACCAAAAGTGTCTCCTGATAACGGAAGGTCTGTGGCAGAGACTGTACTTTATTCCGTGCGCCATTCCGGCTGCTAGGCCAGTGAGAGGGACCTATCGGGGTGAGCAATACCCACTCTGGCTAGAGTGGCGACGAGAACTGTTTGCTGAAAGCAGGAGTGTTTCCTATTTGTGACTATACACCTGAACCTACTTATTTACCCTTCCACCCCTCCAACTTCTTTTCTAGTAGGTTCTGCAAATAAATCCTAGAAAAATAAGTGTATCATGTGGACATTGGAGTTCTTGAGACTCTCATTTATTACCCTGGACAGCAAAAAGATAGAGGTAACGTGTCACCCAAAATATTCAGCAGCTCCTTCGGGGGTTAGTGCTACAGTAGCAAAGGTTGAAACTAAGTAAGAACTGTAATTGCATTTCCTATAAGGACATAGAAAATTGAGTACTGTCCATGATACTTTTTTTATTTGCACTAACATACAATTTTTCAGGACAAGCAAAATTGTCCTGAAAAATTGTATGTTACTGCAAATAAAAAATGTATCACGGACAGTACTCAATTTTCTATGTCACAATTAGACTAATACGGCTACAATCACTTCAACTATAAGGACATGAAAGAGAAACCAAAAATGGAGGAGAAGGGAGGGGAGAAGGGAGAGGGGCTAGTAAGGAAGTAAAGCCTTATTAGATATAGGAAACAATAACAATCTCTGGTGGTGCTACCTGTTTCACAGCTCTTGTGAAAGAGCCTTTCCAGGAAACCTAAAATTGTCCCTTTGTCCTCTCTCTAATAACCTGAAAGTGAGTAACCCTACACCAGCGGTTCTCAACACGTGGGGTTGATTGTTGATTTGCCAGGAGATTGTGAATGCTGGTCCAAACCAGACAGACCTGACTTCGTACATAGTAATGTTGGGTCCGTCTCGCCAAAGCGAGACGTCACTTCTGGGAGAGGAGAGACTGCATGGAAGTTATTATTATTATACAGGATTTATATAGCGCCAACAGTTTGCGCAGTGCTTTACATCAGGGAACACAGTACAGTCACAATACAACTCAATACAGGAAGGATCAGAGGGCCCTGCTCGTTAGAGCTTACAGTCTAGAAGGGAGGGTCAAGTGGAACAAAGGGTAGTTGTGGGGGATGATGAGATGGACTCAAATGAAAATACAGTTAGGTGTGGGAAGGGTAGGCTTCTCAAAGAGGAGGGTTTTCAGGGGTCCTCTAACCCCCTGACCTGACCCCCTCATTACCGAGAACCTGTCTCTCACCCAGATTAGAGTGACCAGACATCCCCGGTTTCCGAGGACAGGCCCCGGATTGAGGACACTGTACCTGGACCAAGTCTGTCCCCGGTTTTGTCCCCGGGTTGGATTTGATAAGGGGCTGGGGCAATTTCAAAGACAGTTAGTGCAGAATAAAAATAAAAAATAAATATGAATTACACCCACCAGCTCCCCCGCACTGACTAGATTAGGGGGTGTATTTTTTGCCATTATTTGTGCCCCTTTGTGATGATCATGTGCTGGTCAGAGCAGAGGGAATGTTTCATGCCCATTCAGCTCATTCAGCTGCCCACTCAATAGTACCTGAGGCCCGGAGAGTAAAACTTGACAGGCTGTGAGGCGGGGGGTGGAGAGTCACTGATTGCCACCATTACTAGTAAAAAAAAATATGTCCCAGGATTTCAGTTTAAAAATCTGGTCATTTTAACCCAGATACCAAACTTCATGCCTGGCTGCATTTCTTGGTTACCCATAGCAACAACCTTACTTCTCTTGCCAAGTACACCATCCGTATTGGCTTTGCTTCATACCCCACATGTGCTTCATCGACCCCATTTCTTTCATATGCCAGAAACCATTGTGCACCCTTTTAAATGTAGCACTACCCCCTCAGGAGCCGCTGATTGATTTGGGATCGGCGTATTAAGTTACCTCTGTATGTTGTCTAGGGGTGACTGTAGTGAGCAGAGCAATAAGAGAATGTCCAAACCTGCCGCTGAAGTTTTCTGAATGCTTTATTTCCTGGTCCAACACGACCAACATCAACATGAGGTAGAGAGAAAATTTTCGAGATCCAGGAAATGGGAACCTGTCACTAAAGAGGACATCTGGAAGTTTCTAGGACTCATCATCCTTCAAGGGGTGGTGGGCAAACCGCTCCAGAAATGGTACTGGACCACCAACAAGATGCTGGCCACGCCATTTTTTGGGACTGTGATGTCAGGGTATCGTTTTTCACTCATTATGAAAAACGTACACTTCGCGAACAACGAAGAATTTGAAGAGGCCACGCATCCTGCACCCAAGCTCAAAAAAATCTGGGAGGTGTACCAGATGATTGTTGCCAACTTCCAGCGGACCTACGTGCCAGAAAGGGATGTCAGTGTGGACGAAAGTCTGGTGGCCTACAAGGGATGCCTGAGCTGGATCCAATTTATTGCGTCCAAAAGGGCGCACTTTGGCATAAAATTTTATATGCTATGTGAATCTTCCACGGGATATATTTGGAATGCGGTAATTTACCCTGGTAAGGATACCAAATTCAATCCCAGGTACAACCACTATGGGATGGGCACATCGTCAGTCCTTTCACTGCTGGACCCATTACTGAACTAGGGATATTGCGTGACAACAGACAATTTTTATACGTCACCGGAACTTTATGAGGTTTTGCCATCTACGTTTTTTTTTAGATAAGTGAAAAAGGTAAAAGGCAGCCAACACAACAATGGAAAATATTGTAAATGGATATTATAAAAAAGTGCAGCGCCAATTAAACCGAGGTGTCCTCATAGGGAACACCCCAAGTTGTGTAAAAGGATTATAATCGACAAAGAACTTGGACTCTGGGTCCAGTTCACAATGAGTGTCAATCCACACCACACTAAAGTGCTAAATATATAGTGCAAAAGAAAAATATATACAGTGTAGAAATAATGTTATATGTAAATCAATGCAGTGATAAAAGTGACAGTATCTATGGATGAAAACAAAGACAATGGGACTAATCAGTCCTAAGCCAGTCCATATACAATGGTAGAATGGTTCTTATAGTAATGTCCTCTTTCAAGTAACATTCCAACACATAGGGGTTGCCTGTATCCTGTTCCAATAAGAATGAAGATAACCCTTATTCCTAATCGATACTAAGCATTTCTTCTATATTCCATACTCCTAGAAAGTAAACGTGAGGGATAGATGAAATCAATACGCTTACCGACTGGTGTAGACCCACGGCTCACCTTACGGTGGGGGGTCCCCTGAGCTTGAATGGGCTAATTGCCCTTCCCGATCCCTGTCGCCATGTATATTCTTCTATGGACGATCCAGAGATATTCCCAAGGGGCAGCCGGAAGTTTCAATGTTGTTGTATCCTCACACAAGATTGAAGGACATGGAAGATAAGAAAAGAGAGGGTCGTCTTATGGTCTGTTTGCACCGGCTTGCTCACTCCGCATTCCAGATCAAACATTTACTGTACAGTGAGGAACCTTGGAGGACTCCTATCTTCTTATCCTGGATATACAATGGAGGCTTTGCTAGTGGTTTCATTCAACTCACAGAAACCATCAAACAAAAACAATTTATATATAAAAGTATACATTTTTAATATTACATGTTATTAAATACATACAAGAGGTTAAAAAACATGGTCATATAATAGATTGAATGTCACCATTGGTAGATTCTTATAGTATTATATACAGTAGGTTCAACATGTTTCGCCCTCGGGCTTCCTCAGGGACGTGTGTGTATATAAATCTCAATCTATGAGTAAATAAATAGGATTATAATAAGATATTATGATATTTGAACAGTATGTGATTAATGTCATAAACATAGATACAATGAATATTCTGGTTAAAAAGAATATGTATACCGGAAATAATCACAAATTGAAAATAAAAATAAAAAATAAAAAAATGATCAATTGATGTCTGTCGTTTTTTCAATCATATTTACACACAAGGGGCCAGATTCAGATACACTTAATATTGCGCTGCGTAATCGAAATACTCTACGCTGCCGTATTTCACCAGGCTCTACACCGAATCCTGGTAGACTTTTGCCCGTACGCTACGGGCGGTGTATATTAAAGCATTTAAATTAAGCGCGTCCCTGCGGCGATCGAACTGCGCATGCTCCGTTCAGAAATTTCCCGCCGTGCATTGCGCGAAATCACGTCGTTACGTCATTCGTTGTTTGAGTAGCGTTGTTTACGAATATTCCTATTCCCGGACGACTTCCGTAAAAAATAATAAAAAAGACGTCGGAAAACGTAGAAATTCGACGTGGGAACGACTGCCATACTTAACATGGGCTGTCTAATATTAGACCAACAAAAAGCTGGTATAGTGTTACGCAAAAAAAAGATGACTAAAGGTGCCGTAAGAGATTGCGAATGAAGATCGTAATTTCGGGGATCGCCGGCAAAAGCTCATTAGCATACACCGACGCGGAAAACGACGGGAAGTCCACCCAGTGGCCGCAATTTTATTGCAGCGTAGATCCGAAGGCGTACTAACACGTAATCCAGTCGAATTGAAGCCCGCAGCCGTCTATTCATGGTTTGAGGTTTCCGACTAGCTAGAAAACGCGCGTAATTTGAAATTACTCCAGTCTAACACCAGTTAGACAGGCGTAATGGCTTTGTGAATCTGGCCCAAGGTGTATAATTACCTCAAAGATGACCGTGTCTCACTGGCCACAGGTTGTTCCAACACTGTTGCGAGATGAATTCGCAAATAGCGACTGAATCCTACAGGTTGGACATGTGGAGCCGAGCACTCCTAGTGGGGAATATATGAGTATGCATTGAGATTATAATAAATGTTGAGATCGGATCGCCGATCATAAAAAAAATAGGGAAAGTAATAAGGAGAGGTGGAGACAAAAGGAGAAAAAGAATATATAATGATGGGTGGTGCTAGGTTTGAGTTAAACAGCAGAATATAGTGATAGAATGCTAAATTGAAATATGGACATGCAAATTGGTTCATGCTTAATTTTGTCAAGAGCTGTATAGTTAATAGTAGCCAACTAGGGTATAATATTATGTACTATATACGTATTGTATTAAACAATGTTCTATATATTGATTAGTTAATTAGTATTGACCATATTTGGTTTGTATTCAAGGACTAATGGCAAAGAGGAAAACCTCTTAATTAACTATAATTGTTGTAGTAGCAAATGCAGTGGGGGAAATA
The DNA here is from genome assembly GCA_029574335.1 of Rana kukunoris. Taxonomy (NCBI): domain Eukaryota; kingdom Metazoa; phylum Chordata; class Amphibia; order Anura; family Ranidae; genus Rana; species Rana kukunoris. The sequence goes on along the minus strand of CM056051.1, from coordinate 498,655,018 downwards.
AGAAAGTAAATAAGAAGAAAAACAGTGATATAGTTAGCTTTAAATGAACTTACATAAAGCTGAAAGAGTTAATATATATGAGGATTGAAGGGGAAAGCCGATGAACAGCTGGCGCGTACTACGATATGTTAATTGCTGGTGAGGAGTTAGGGCACAATCATGATCTGGAGAATATATATAATTAATGAGAACATTGTCAACAAGAGGATAGAGTGGAAATAAAAAAATAAAAAATATATTAAAATGAAAGAGTGCACAAAATGAAAAAATCTAAAAATAAAAATAAATAAAAAAAGAAAAGAAAAGAAAGAATGGGGAAATGGAAAAGAAGAAAATAATAAAGAAATATATAAAGAGGAAAAGAGGTTGTAGATAAAAATAAGGAAATTGGTGTAAACATTATAAAATGGAAATAGGTAAAATGAAATAAAAATGAATAAATAAAAAGGAGCATATTGGGACTGGGTGAGGATAGATATTTACAAATTAGATTTGGAAATACCTCTGTTAGCGTCTTCTGAAGAGAAGAAATGTATCAGGTATTTAAATTTCATTACGAGGAATGGAACACAACAGCTGAAATATCGTGCACAGACTAGTGCAGATATAGGGAGAGAAAAAATATGTAAATAAATATAACAATGCATGATATGAGAGTGTACATCACTCGCATATAGATGCGATGTGAGTTAGTAGGTAAGAGAGCAGGAATGTGTACCTGTATCACAAGTGGTAAGCGCACGGTCTTCCCCTGATGGCCTGAGCAAGTTGTATGTGCTGATTAGACTCTTATATAGCCCCACAGGTGTCTGACGTAGCACACGTCAGAGTCTCATATTGGGCGGGGTGTGTGCGTCAGAGGAGGTGTCCGGGGAAACCTCTGTCGGGGCTGCACTGAGATCACGCCTCTATGGGATTGACGAGGCGTGATAACACGCCCCGTAGGCGGATTGCAAGAGTGGCGGATATCCTAATGCTGATGAACCAACAGCGCGGCACGGGAGCACAGTGCGGTCGGGTGAATACAGCATCATAGCCTCCGCTATGGTTCAGAGCTGGTATAGCGTCTGGTAATCACCCCTGGGCGCCCAATATGCTAGGAGTACGGGGTGGTCCACATGTACCTGCATGAACGATCCGTATAGTCGCTAATGGAGATAATAGTGTGGCATGTTAGTGAGACACATTCAATCAAATGAGAATAAAAGAAAAAAATCCTTCCAAATATGGGAGGAGATAAACAGCAAAAATATTGCAATATAACATAACAAATGTATAGATTTAGAATTGTTTAACAAAAAATTACATATACATAGAGAATAATATTGATATTTATTCAGGCAATAATGTATACATTGCACAGTTTACCAAGGGGATATCATCTCTGGAGCTATGGATATTACTCCTGCTTCAGGGATGCCCCTCAGGGGTAGATATTCATATCTGTTACCAATCTTTAGGATGGTACTACTGGGGCATATAGTTGACATTTCTTTACAGTGTTGCTGCAATCCATAGTGATGGAGAGCAGAAGACACTGTATAAGGCCCATAAATGTCTCCTGAGTAGGGGAGATCTTGGGTTAGAGCCTTTGCCTATCATCTGTGTGACCATTCAAACTGCACTAGTCTGGGGGAATGGCGGAGTGTCAGAGGTATGATGTTGTGATGTCTCAATATATAAAATGCCTCCGGATATAGATGTTAGGGAAAGGGAGAAGGCTTACTGTATTGGTCCTGAAAAAAATATATATTAAAAGTTGTACAGAGAGGAAAATCTCATGTACTGAACTATTCTAGATGGTAACAGGAAGTCTGATAATAAAAACGGTTTGTAACTTATACCTTCATTAAGGCCTGGATGTAAAGTGGCTTTGAAAGAATAAATCCAGCGTGCTTCTATTTGTATTTCCTGTTTTTCCAGTGACGTCGGAACAAGCACAGAGACGGGCGGGTGCACACAGAAAGTGTATGCACCCGCACGGTCTTAAATATACAGTCCATCGCGCCGGAAGCAAGTGGCGCGATGGAAAGCGCCACAAAGACACATTTTGGCTGCCAATGTAGCGCCACGTCTGCAATCCCGTGATTGCACAGACGTGGCGCTACTCCTACTGCACTGTGCCTGGCGCCCGGCGCCCGGCGCGCGGACACAGTGCACATAAGGCGCTTTTTTGGATTTTTTTTCTTAAAGTCCCAGGTTTAAATAAAAAAAAAACATTTTTATTTTTTTTACTTACTGGGGGATGGGGGGTGGCGCCTGGGCGCCCCCTATGGAGGGGCCACCACTGACTAGTATGCATTGCATACTATGTATGTAATGTATGTAACATAGCCCTATGTTATATTGTTTCGAAATGTGTTCTTTCTGCATACTAGCTCAATATGTAATACTTACCTTAGAATGATGCTGGTGCATCGGTCCCCGCACACTGTGGTGTCAGACGACATGGCTCCAGAATGGTACTTCCAGATTCGCGGGCTCCAGTGATGTGGATGGTCGAAGCCGCAATGACATTACTCCAGCGAATGCGTGCGGAAGCCACCAGTCACAGCATAGCAGCTGAAGAAACGGCACATACAAGATGTTTCTTTAATGCGCATGTGCCCTCTGTCTCTCTGACCCTCTTCTGTTTCTCAGACCCCCCTTTTTTTAGCCCCTCTGTTTCTCAGCCCCCCTGTCTTTTACTCCATCGCCTCTGTCTCTTAAAACCCTCTGTCTCTCAGAACCCCCGTATCTCAGACCACCCTTCTGTCTCTCAGCCCCCCATCTCTCAGCCCCCCTTCTGTCTCTAAGAGCCCCCTCTTTCAGCCCCCCTCTGTCTCTTAGCCCCCCATCTCTCAGTCCCCCCTCTGTCTCTCAGCCCCCTTCCCCTGTGTCTCTCAGTCCCCTTCTCTGTCTCTCAGCCCCTCCTCTATCTCCCCCCTCTCTCTCTCTATCTCCCTCCCTCCCTCTCTATTACATTCACCCCCTCTCTCTTGCACTCACACCCTTTCTCTTTCACTCACTCCCTCTCTCTTACACTCACCCCCTCTCTCACCCACTCCCCCCCCCCTTCTTTCACTCACACATCTCTATCTCACCCTCTCATGATATACAATAATAGATGTGGGGGCGTTTTGGTGGGAGTGACTTTTTTGAGGGGGTGTGAGGGGGCAGCATTTTATTCAATTAAAGTGGGCCGGTCTGAATGAAGTCCAGGGCCAAATTTTTGTCCCAGTGCAGCCCTCATAGAGAGTGTTCCATGTTACAAAGCCACAACTAAACCCAGAAAATCAGAGGATCTGCAAACAACAGAGAAACATGGTACAATAGTATGATCTATGCTGGGATTAATTATTCCATTTAATTCTAGTGAATATAAAGTTAGAGTTTAGCTTTGAGCATTGGCAGGCACATAGAGGACGCTTCAAAAGCTCCAGGGGATTTTTTTTAAAAGCTTTATTTAAACTTCCACATTATATACATAGTCACATTACATTACATTTGAAGAAAAAACTATTTAAAAAGATTTGGACAATGCCATTTTACATCCACCCCTGAGCGCTAACACCAACCTAAGAGAAAGTCCTATTGTGGTAACTCTGGGGCTCCTGCGCTGCGCTGACATATGGTGACATCTCTGGGGTAAGCGCAGTCTCTAATGATGATTCATTGCAATTTTGATGCATATGTATGAACTACGTATAATAAACAGGGCCGCATAGCCCTATGTTATATTGTTTCTAAATGTGTTCTTTCTGTTTACAGTGACTATCTTGTACAGTAATTAAAATAGTCTCCTGAAAAAAACATCTTTTGGCAAAACATGTTGAGCAATAATCGCTGTACCATACCTGGATCGCATGTGATCTTCATTTTAAATTTCTCCTTTATTGAGTATTTTAAAAATGTTCTTAATAAAAAATGTTATATGGATTTTAAATCATGATGTAGTATATTGTTTGTGTCTGGCACCTTAAAAAGTCCCCAAATTAGTTTCTTTCATATATTTTGTAACTTTTGGGATGTGGTGCCTTGCTCCTCAAACCTCTGGTTAACAAAATCCCTTTTTCACCTTTATTTGAGTACAGCATTGCATGACGATGCACTTGTAAGTTAAAGTAACGCATTGCCGTATCGCAAAAAATGGTCTGGCCATGAAGGAGGTAAATCTTCCAGAGGTCAAGTGGTTAAGGAGAAAAAAAAATGATAAGGAAGCAATCAACATCGCTATCTGCTGCCTGGATATAAGAAACAAAATATTTACATGTATGATCTGCAATAGGGAGATATCTGCCTGGAATGTCAACGCACTCACTCAACCCTAATGGCAATATCCCTCACTCTTCTCCATTGTAAATTTCCACATGTGATAATGAGCAGCTCTAAATTCCATTGACACTCAATGGATTGTGCAACCACACAAACAACCACCCCAATACCACAAACCAAAACAATAACAAGCTGATAAACAAATAATACAGCAGGTTGCCCCTTTATTGAGGTCTAATGCCGCGTACACACGGTCGTTTTTTGTCTTGTAAAAAAACAAATTTTTTTCTCATGAAAAAAAAAACAAAGTTTTTCAAACTTAATTTAACCTCCCTGGCGGTATCCCCGAGCGTGACTCGGGGTGGGTTTTTTCTGCTAAGAACGGTATCCCCGAGTCACGCTCGGGGTAGCCATGCAGAGCCTGCAGCGCGCGCTGGCTTACCTTCTTCCTGGATCCAGCGATGCATCCCCGCTGTGTGAGCGAGCGAGTGCTCGCTCGATTCACACAGCGTCCCCGTGTGCCGCCGATCTCCGTTTCCTGCGACGTTACGACGCACGGAAGCGGAGAACGGCGCCAAATTCAAAAAAGTAAACAAACACTTTACATACAGTATACTGTAATCTTATAGATTACAGTACTGTATGTAAAAAATACACACCCCCCTTGTCCCTAGTGGTCTGTCCAGTGCCCTACATGTTCTTTTATAAAATAAAAAGTGTTCTTTCTGCCTGGAAACTGTAGATTGTCCATAACAACCAAAAGTGTCCCTTTATGTCAAAAATGGTTTTAGATCAGCTAGAAAACAGCGATAATAAATTTTAATCACTTGCAGAATTGAGCGATAGCGATTTGTGGGAAAATTCGTCATAAAAAAAAAAAATAATGACAGCGACAATTCTGCAACTGAGCAAATTTCAGTGTTTTTGAGTTGATTACATTATTGAATATTTTTTATTATAATTACATTATAATTTGTTATAATTATTTATAGTTTTTTATTATATAAAAAATTATGATTTTGTTTTTCAAACTTTATCATACCCGGGATGTCTTGTTTGGACAGATTTAAGCAAGTTATTCCTAAAAATTGCAGGCCTACAGTATAAAACGCCAAATTTCCATGCAAATAATTGTACCGCTTTTGGTACGTAATTCCAGACAGAATCATACCGCCAGGGAGGTTAAAAAAACTACGTTGCCTACACACCATCGTTTTCTGAAAATGCTCTTGCAAAGCGCAGTTACGTACAACACGTACGACGGCACTCTGTTCTATTCAAACTCGCTTCATAACTTGCTTCTGAGCATGCACGGGTTTAAAAACGTTGTTTTAAATGTCGTTTTAGCGCTCATTTTTATGACACAAAAAACGACATTCTGAAAAACTACATAAAAAATTGAAGCATGTTCTAATTTTTATTTTGACGTTTTTCAGAAGACATAAAACAACTTTTTGCCCACACACGATCATTTTAAATAATCACAAAAAACGACCGTGTGTACGCGGCATAAGACAGATAAAATCCATAGAATCCATTATTATAACAGACCAATTAAGCAAAATTTTCCAAAACCACCTGCTTTGAGTTTTGAGCATCAGTCATGGGTATAATACCACCAGATTACCAACAGAAATACTACCCACCTACAAAGATTGGTAACAATAAAGTCAAAGTTGAGGAAATACAGACAAGAACTTGAATGATGATCCAAACTGCCAATAGGACCTAGATGAGAAGGCTATATAAAAGGTAATCCAGCAATCCTATTGGCTGTTGATTTCCCCTCCAAATGTCAGCTTCCAATCTCTTTTGTCAGCTGCCCATCAGTTCTGCTTGTAGGCAGTTGGAGTTGCCCCAGCCAGGAGTGTTAAATATATTCCCTTCTCATCCTCAAACCGGACTATGTCCGCCGCCAATGCTTTCTCTGTCCATAACCAGCACTATCCAAGACTATTTAGCCCACCCATTCACCAGCTGCTACACAATGTAGAGTGGCAAACAACAAAAATATTTATTATCACACATGTATACAACAAATAAATAACTCAGAGACTTTTCCCCCCCACCCTTGGAAAACAGGGCGGGTTAAACTGTCCAATGATAATAGACACACAGGTCAGGTATGTTCAAACTTCTCATCAATAAACAGTCTTATCAGCAGGGGGCTGCTGGAGGAGTCCCCCTCCCTATTTCTTTACAGCAAACACACTTACACATCCCATAATATTTGAGGCAGACAGCCACAATAGAACAATATAATACAGTAACACCCCAAACGATCCCAGCAATGAGTACACAACAGCATGAGACAACACAAAATATATATATATACACAACATTGAGTCTGACTAGCACAGATCGAAGTGGGGTTCTCATTCACCCTGTGCCCCTATTAGAGACATAGGGTGATGTACACATAAGAGGGCCTGGGGAAGCTGGACACAGATTTTCCAGAGCTTTCCAAGGTAAGCTGAGTTGCATAAACCCTCCACCCAAAGTGACCCTTGTCACAGTTATAAAAAGGGACAGGGGTCCGAACCAGAAAAAAGAGAAGAGACAGGACAAAACAAGAGGGAGCAAGAACAAGCATGCTGCCCCTAGTGTCACCATAAGTGTACATCTGCCCTCAGGACTCTGCTACAGCCTGGAGGAACTGCTGGGACTTGCAGTCTGCTCTGAAGTTGTCAATACTGGATACCACCACTATGTACTCTGGCAAAGATGGATTCTTCCCTGAGCAGGTATGCTGGGGCAGCTACAAGCCTAAGTTAGGGACTAAGGATGTTAGGGAAAGAATGCACTTTATGTTGTGCTGTTATGTTAACTTATTAATCTGGAATGCTTTTGAAACTTTGCCTTTGTCTGGTCTGAAGTTACTCAGATTACGTACATATAGTCTACAACTTGGGTCGCTAAGCACATTGGGGTATGAAAATAACGGCACAAGAGTTCATACAGTGTAAAGGTACAAGTGGTCACCAAGGGTAACAAAGGGTTTCTCTAGCAGCCTATTATAAGTGTGTACATGTGACTGGAGGGATATCTTCGAACAAGAGTTGTTGGCACTCTCTTCTTGAGCAGGTTCATCGCCCATAGCAATGGGAGCAGATCAGCAACGCAGAGGTCCCCAGCCTGTACACAGGTATGGTAGAGGAAGGGTTAAGTGAAGTACACAAATGGAGACTGCGCTAGGTGAACGTTGGGCTCCATACTGTTACTGGGAGTGAGGTAGTGGTGATGCTCTTGACAGGTGGGGAGGTCATTGGCTCTGCGTGTCCCTCCTAAATGCACAAGTGACCATAGTGATGTATAATTACATCGAAGGGGTGTTCATTAGAGTTCAGTCATCTGTTCAAGCAAAGGTACCCTGTTCAAATTGCCTAGTGTAGCCCAGAAGAACCCATCCTGGGGCAGGCCTCTCATGTGACCCTAGCTTGGCACCCAACAAGAAGGGTAACAAGTAGGACATGACGCCACCCCTACCATACAACCCCTGCCCTACCACATGATCAGCAACAGCAGGATCTGGAGAAATCTTTGCAGTAACAACTGCTTCTAGAACCTAACCACAGCAACAGAGAAAGAGAGGTCATGACTTAAAAAAACGGAACAGGAAAAAAATTTAAAGATTCAACAAATTGGTAACCTTTAATTAATAATAGCTTAATTAAAGTAATTAACACTAATCATATGATAATTAAAATAAATTTTGTGGGAGGGGTGACAGTCATTTACTTTGTGCTCTAACATTGCCCACCAGGCATTGGCTGAGTTACTGCAAATTAAGGTTTCTTTTATTTGGGAGTTTATGTTCAGAATTAGCATGGAATTTTTGGTCAGATTAAGGTGAATGTCCCTCTGCTGGCACCACTAACAGCAGCCAATAAGCCTTTCTGATTCTTCTTTTTATTGTCTCTGCTCCGTGATCCCTGATTTATCGGAAAGCGAAAACAGTATAAATATATAGAGAGAAAACGCTGAGCTTGTTTTTTCCTAAATCCACTGAGCTCCCCTCCCCTACTCGGTGCACAGCTGGTACAAAGGACCGTCTACTACTTCATACATTAGCAGGGCACACCGAGGACCCAAACAGGTCATAATATCATGCTGTTCTGGGAACACCAGAAGACTTAAATACTGCTGGGACTTCTGCTCCATTGAAGAAAAAGTAAAACTGTGTTTTACAGTCTGGTGAGTGACTTAGAAATGCTTATGACCTGAACAAATCTACTAAATACGGTTTGTATAATACAATAACATAAATATATTTTCTGTTATAAAATTTTTATTCAAAGTGTTCGGTCAAAACTTTTTTTTCGTTTTGCTTAGAGTAAAGAAAAGTTAGAAGCTTTTCAGGTTTTTACTGCTAATGGGACACCGTTAGATTTTTCTCACTTCCTGTCCTACTGACAATGTTTTGCCAGATAGGAACTGAAGGGAACTACCCAATAGTAAGACAGGCACTAGAACATTGGTGTGCAGTAGGCTGGCAGCAGTGCCAATGAGCAGATCTTAGTGCATTGCACTTTTTAGTTATTTTCCCAAACAAACTTTATTAAAAGGTCACAAAGTGACCATTCATTAAAGTGTTTGCTAACCCAATATTTAATATTTCTGATATGTGTCTGCTGTACCATGTACTTGTATGAGAAAGTACCCTATTTTCTTTGTATTGCTTCTTTGCGTGAAATCCGTGGTGTTCCTGCCAGTCCCTTTGCTTTTCTATTAATAACTGGTCACACTAAACATGAGAGCACACTGTGGTCTCTAGCTGTGCTGGGAACTTAGCCTACTCTCCTCCAGTGATCATACTTGTTCTGACACGCCCTCCCTGCAAATGTTTTTTATATCTTTACACAAATGTTTTGTCTTTCCTTTCTATTTTAAACTGACTGGGTTGTTTTACAAGGTGATGATTCAAAATCACTTTAGGTTCTCTGAGAGCTGGTTCACACAGGCGCGACTCATCAGGCTAATTAGCCTGACAAGTCGCGCTCCGTTCTGTACTATGGAACCGTTCTAATAGGAGCGACTCAAGTTGCGCCGACTTAGAAAAAGTTTCCTGTACTACTTTGGGACAACTTCAGGGCGACTTGCATTGACTTCAATACAGAAGTAATTTTGCAAGTCGCCTCTGAAGTCCCGGACAGATCGCCTTACCGAGTCGCTCGACAATTCATGCTGCCCCTGTGTGAACTAGCTCTAAGCCACAGTGGTGGTATTGGTTTGAGGTGGGGGGGTTGCACTATACTGTGCTGAAAAAGAAGGACTGAATGCAGTACCTTTTTCCGGTGCACACAACTGAAATGCAACGCAAAGTGCATGTGAACTAGCCTGTTAGATGATAAAGCATTTTGCCTCTTCTTGTGGTGGGATTGGGCTGAAAGATGTCCAACGCAGCTCCACCACACCTGCTGTGTTTGGACCCTTAAAGATTTTCTCTTAATTCCTGGCTGGTGAAACCATTACTAACACTATAATGATAAACTGTACCAAACACGCACTGCTAGCGGATATCATGTTGTGTTAAGGTGCTTGTATAGTGCGCATTAATCCCCAATCAGGGATACACCCAACGCATTTTGAAACATTTTTTTTCCTCTTCTTTAGGGTTATGTAGGGTGTAACGTGTCTACAATAAAGTTAAATATTTTTGAAAGTGGCACAATATACCTCTAAAAATTACATCACAAAACAGAACATGATGTATTTACATCTAAGCTGTAACAGACAAGCCCCATTAAGTGCAAACAAATGGGGTCTAATGGGGCTAATGGTCTCAGAGAACTGTATGAATACACATTCATAGAAGTAATGTATTGGTAAAATACATACAATATAATGTCGACCCATACTTGAACACCTATGTATTCCAGATTTGGTAATGTGAGGATGCCTTTGATGTAAGTCTCCATTCAAAAACACACATGTATTTATTTTAATACCTTTACACTATTCCTCCGGTGGCCTCTGTGGTTATCTCTCTTAGGGTGGGCCCAGCCCTGGCTGGTGAATGGCGGGGAATGGTGAGACATCTCCATACCATGGATTGTTTTTTTTCTTGTTCAAAGAATGTTAATGACGTTTTTGGGTACAGTACAAAATATGAGAAAGTAAGACCCCCACAGAATAATACAGTAGCAACATACTTCAACCAGTTCACCACACTGGGAGGGTGGATACGTTATACAAAAGCATTGGAGGAATAATTTCTAAATAGATTACTTCTCCTTCCAACAACAAATCAATCCTACTGTAGTCAAAACTAGGAGAACTATTATTGTACAAGCTTTAGTTGATAACATAAAAGAAGGGGGATTGAACATAGGAGAGATCTGAGAAATGGGGTAATAGGAAAAAGAGGGGGAAGAAGTGAACAGGAATGGCTAGCAGGAGGGGAAGAACCAGAGAGAGAAACGGAGGAGAAGGGGCATTCCAGGGGATATCAATGTCTTTGTAGCATGCCCGACCACATAAAGCACTGTCTGAATAGGTCAAAAAGGAGTTAAAATTTGGGGGAGAAAATGGTCCACTCAAGGTTACCAAACTTTTGTGTAGTTACATACTCTATCCTGCAGGGTAGCTTCAACCTTGGCATTAACCATTGACTGAGTAATTCTATTCTTAGTTGCTAGGAGACAAAGCAAAGGCATCTTCCTGGCTCTGGTTTTTGTTTACTTAGAGAATGTGGTAATTTGGAGTAATAGTTTGAACTGTCGAAGTCAGCTCTGATGGGTGGAAGTTTAACAAAGCCACTTGACGGTCCGGTTGAATTTCGATCCTCAACAACTGCGAGAGGATTTGGAAGACATCCTGGCAAAGGACTGTACAATCAGACAAGTACACCATGTATGAAGATGAGTACTCAGAGCCGTGCATCCACATAAACATGTCAAGATAGCTCGGAAAGGGCTTTGTAGGTAGTTTCGAGGACTGATATGTTCTGGGGTGTCAATCCCAAATCTGCAACCCAGAGGTTGTCATGTGCAAGCATAGGGCATGGTGGCTGAGGTAAGAAATGTAGGTACAACTTATAAATAACACCCCTCGCATGTGGGTCGAAAGTGCACCTGAAGAGAAATCTTGTTGAAATCAGTATGTGAGTCGATACGTGTGGCAAAAAAATGCTTGATCTGGTGGTAGCAGAGCACCTTGGAGATTGGTAAGTTACTTTGCTCCTCTAAGGTCGGAAAGGGCTCAAAGCCTATTGAATTGACCAATAGATTCAGCCATGTTAGTTTTAGGCAGCTTCAATGTTGAAAAAAAGATAGGGGAAGTCCGTGCAGGGTAAAATACTGGATGGTGAAGAAATTTGAGTATTGGGATATAAGGCAATAGTAATCTATGGGAGCGTTTCAACCTATCCCAAATTGTCAGAGAATGTAAAGTTACTGGGTTTGTAAGCACCCTGCATTCTTGTGGAGTAAGCCAAAATAAATTATCAACCATAAGCAGGTCACAATCTGTAGCCTCCAAACTAACCCAGAGAGGGATCGCCCGATGAGCGTGCTACCTAAGAAACTGGGAAAGCTGGGCTGTCATCCCCAAACCCCTTTCCTGTATTGAGCGTAGCATGGTCATACGGGGAAGTCGGAGTCTAGTTGCCACCCAAATATATTGTGAAACCGGGTTCTGTAATATGCACAAGAAGTGGGATGAAACAGGTATTGGTAGTACACTAAAGAGCTAAAAAAAATTGGTCAAATTGTTTACTAAAGAATAGTGTGCATGCAGTCAGCGCTGAAGGTTTCACTGACAGCACACTAGGACCGCTAAACTGCCCCACAACCAGAGTCATCACCACAGTAAGGGAAAAGCCAAATTCTGTTAATAGGTTATCCAAGCTGCCATTCGGTAGCAGGCTCCCTTAGCTTAGGCTCCAGCCTGTGGGGGTTTGTGGGATTGCCACCCGTTTGGGGTGGCAATCCCACAAACTCCTCCAGACAGTGAGATGAAGGAGGATGGATACACCCAGGACAGGTGGCAATCCCACCCGTCCAGAGTGTCCAGAGTGTTTTTCATCAGCTCTAAAATCCAACTTTTGCTAAAATATCCATATATGAGTTGCTTTGAGTAAATAGACACCAAATTTGTCAAGCATCAAAATTGTGCACACCAAGTCTAAGGGGGATTTAAAATACTCTTTTAATGTGCATTTAAACATGTGTCCAAAAATGTACTCAGCTCTGTTAAACAGTATCTCAATCAGATTTAGGTCCGGACTATGACTAGGCCACTCCAAAACCTTAATTTCTTGCTCATACATCACGGGACACAGAGCCTTAATTACTTAATGGGTTATGTAGTCACCACAGGTGATTGGACACTGGCAAACCCAATTAGAATTGAGTTCCTCCCCTATATAACCCCTCCCAAATGGAGAGTACCTAGTGTCTAAGGTGGTTGGTCACATTGAACATGTGCTAAGAAGAAAAAAGCTCTTTTGATGGTCTTCTGCGGAGGCCTAGGAGCTATAACCGGATCCATGCCTCGGGCCGATATCAAAAGCCTAAGATGGGTGGTACCCGGACCTCGTGTAAAGAAGAAACAAGGTTTGTCTGTAATGTCTCTCTGCGGAGGTCTGGGCTTTGGGATCCAGGCTTTAGTGTACTAATGCAACTGTAGCACGAAAAGTTACTGGCAGAGTCTTCTACAGGTCCAGGTCCTCTGAGTGGGAACCCATTGTAAACCCGAAGGTTGGCACAACATTACCCGCCGTGATGGGTGAAGGCTGGATCAACTATTTCAGTAGCTTTCCTGCGGCAAAGATAAAGGTAAGAGGGGATAATTTTTTTTAAATATTATCTTCTGTGAGTAGGGTGTCTTACCTGGTTTTCACCACTAGAGGGAGTAAGTTACATACCTGGTGTATTCTTACAAAGCCATCAAGGCGGCACGCTCAGTGAAGTCGGTCAATTTAAACACCACTCACCTCCTCCGCTGGAGGCTCTGCCACAAAACATATACAGGGGTCCCCCAAAGCCCCTCAGTGGTCTGCTCTCCTTCCTCTTTTTAGCCACATGGTACCTCATGCCGTGAGCAGCACATCTGTGCGCAGGCGCCAAGAGGCTTGTTTTAAAAAGCCCAGCATGCCAGAGTCTTCTGTAAAGTGGCATGGACTCCTACTCAGTATCAGGTTGTGCAGTGAGCTAATATTGTGTATTGTAAGACTATAGCACAACAGTGATTGCATTTTGTGATAGTACCTCTGCTTTGCAGTACAGGACTATGTCCCCCAGAAGAGGTACAAGGGCTAGTAAAAGAGGCACTAGGAAATGCACTAGGACCCTGCTTATGGCTAAGGATTCTGAGCATGCCTGAAGTTTATGGGCAGCACAGTGGTGCAGTGGGTAGCACTTTCGCCTGGCAGCAAAAGGGTCGCTGGTTCGAATCCTGACCACGACACCATCTGCCTGGAGTTTGCATGTTCTCCCTGTGTCTGCGTGGGTTTCCTCCGGGTACTCCGGTTTCCTCCCAGACTCCAAGACATGCGGGTAGGTAAATTGGATCTCGTCCAAATTGGCCCTGTATATATGTATATATGTGTGTATGACTGTGTGTCCCTAGCGTGTCAAGATCCTACGGGGTAAAAATGACCGCACCAGCCAAGCAGACACTGGCTGGAAAAAGCGCCCAGAGGCGATTCAGTTCGCATGCGTTGCGCTATACAAGTCATTCATTCAAGTTTACCATCCCCCTCGGTCAGTCTGGTAGCAGCCTCACAGGATGATCATGTGCCCCTGTCTGGTTTTGCAGCTTCTCCTATGGCAGCTCCTGTATACGTCACTGAGGAAGCTTTAAACGTTGTTTTGGATGGCTAAGAAGGAAGGATTGCTACTATAATCTCAACCTCCTTAAAAGGTAGCAGAAAAAGGGCTAGATCCCCTTCATCTGCTCTGGCTCTCTCATCAGATGAGCATTCTGTGGGTGAAAAATCCCTTTCTGGAGATGAGGATCAGGTGCAGTCTGAGGACTCAGAGGATGAGAAGATTCCTGCTACCTCTTAGTCGCTAAAGATGCAGTTGCAATATTATGCAGAGATGGTGCATGTCCCTTATAAATTGCCTCCTGTTGAAGCTTCTATGTCCTCTGCTTCTTCTTTGGGATCCCAGAAATCCCCACAGGCTGCATGCTCCTTTCCAGTTCATCCCTTACTGGATAAACTGATGTATGATGACTGGGTTCACCGAGATAAACTGTGTTCTCCTCCTAAGCAGTTTTCCCTCCTTTATCCTATGGAGGAAAGTTTCATTAAAAAATGGGGGGTACCTGCTATAGATGCAGCTATTTCTTGTGCAAACAAAAGCCTGATCTGTCCTATAGACAATGCTCTGGGCTTTAAGGTTAACTGATAAAAAGCTGGAATCTTTATTGAAAAGCCTCCTCTTCCATGGCTGGTGATGTAGTACAACCTGCAATTGCAGTCATTGGCATATGTTAGTTCCTCAAGGAACAGATGAAGCAGAGGAGATTGAGGTTTATGAGGACCATTCTTAAGGCCCCGTGTTTTACGATTGATGCGATTATGGACTCTGTTCAGCAAGCATCCCGCTTGGATCTCCTGCTGGTTCACATGCGCAGGACCCTTTGGTTGAAACATTGGGAAGCCAAGGTTTCTTGCAAAAGATACTTGGCGGGGTTCCCCTTTGGTGGAGGACAAGAATGCAGGCACGGACCAATCTGTTCCTCAGCCGCATTGCCGTGGCATTGGAGGGCAGGTAGCCATCACCTGCCAGGAGTGGCAGACCTGGGGATGATCCACCTCCAGATGCCTCACCCCCCCCACCCGAGGCTCCCCCCTAGGCAGCTGAGGAGGCCGAGCCGTGGCACCAGGCGCAGCCCACGACAGGGCAAATGAGTGTCTTTTTGTTTTTTCTTTTGTGCTCACAGTATGAGCTTCGTTATGTTTTTTTATGTGCTCAGGTCATGAGCTTATTTATTTTTTAGTGTATGCACATGGTCAGTAGTGAGGCTACAGTGTGACTGGTGTGTGAATGTGGGAGTGACATACCTGCCAGCAAGGTGTGTCACCCTGGGTCGTCGGGGAGAACTTATCCCCACGGCCGTGTGAATGTGGTATGAATAGACAGCGACACCATTGGGGCCTTGGCGTGGCGTCGCTGCTCCCAAGTCCTGCATGGTGGACTTGGGCTTATCCAATGTGAGGTGGATGTGGTGTGTGTGAGCTAGGGACCACAGTGGTGTGCATGCGTGCATTCTCCTTGTGCCATGATGAATGTGTGTGTTTAACGTGCAAAGATGCCTACCACGAAGCATCTCCTGACTGCTCTTCCCTCAGCAGACCGGGGAGCCTCGGTTAAGGGGGGACTGTCTGGTTCGGGGGT
Source organism: Rana kukunoris (assembly GCA_029574335.1). Classification (NCBI taxonomy): domain Eukaryota; kingdom Metazoa; phylum Chordata; class Amphibia; order Anura; family Ranidae; genus Rana; species Rana kukunoris. The sequence goes on along the minus strand of CM056051.1, from coordinate 498,639,416 downwards.
CAGGTCATCACATATTTTAATCTCCAGGCCCTTTCTCATGCCGTAGTTGTGCAGCATGCAACATGCACCGATGATCTGGCACACGATGTTTGGGGAATACAACAGGGTCCCCCCAGACTTATCCAGGCATCGGAAACGGGACTTCGGGATGCCAAATGTGCGCTTCACCACTGCATAGGTATGTATGTGTGCATCATTGTATTTTCTCTCTCCTCTGGTTTGGGGATTCCGGAATGGAGCCCAAGTGCATATGCAGAGTCACCTGGAAGGGAAAAGACAGGAGGATGTTAGCCGTGCATGTGCCCCTCGTGATGTCTGCATCATGGGGTCGGACAGTCATGCCTGACTCCCATGTCACTCACCAACCAGCCAGCTGTCCCTGTACACGTTCTGTTCGAATTCCGTTGGGATGTTGCTTTGACGGTATATGTAGCTGTCGTGGCTGGCCCCGGGGGGGGGGGGGCGGTTTGGCACGGACGTGCCATATAAAGCATTGGGCATCGGCTATCACCTGTACATTGATGGAATGCCACTGCTTCCGATTATGGTATATTTGCTCTGTGGCACGGGGATGTCATGGTGCCACATGTGTGCAATCAATGGCCCCCACGGTGCGTGGGAATCCTGCAATCCTGTAAAAATCCTGCATTGCCTTCTGCCACAGATGCTCATGGGTGGGTCTGATGATGTGGTGGGACATGCGTCTGAGGATTGCGGGGACAACCTGGTGCACACATCTGCTCATGGTGGATTGTGACATCCCAGCCACTACTTCACTTGTACGCTAAAAAGATCCACTGGCTAGGAAATGCAGAATTGCCAGTACCTTGACTAGTGGCTCCACTGCTTGTGAGCGGTGTGTCTTGCTGGTGATGTCATCATGTAGGGCTGTGGCTAATTCCAGGATGGCAGCAGGGCTGAATCTGAAGATGCGATATACCTCCGAATACCCCATGCCAAAGATGTTCATGCGCGTTCGGTATATCCTCTCTCGTGCCCTCCTACGTGCCTGTGGACACATTAGTAGTGCTATGACCATGGCTGCCCATAGCATGTTGGCAGACAGATGTGTTGTCCTGCAAGTGGGGTTGCTCAGCTCGTCCGTAATGGTGCTGCTGTAGCTGCTCTCCAGCTGACGTGTGCAAGTCTGGTGCTGAGATAAACCAGCTTTTTGATGGACTAACTTAAGGCCGGACGTACGACTTACGCGCACTGCGCGTAGCCTGCACCGGGCGCACGTACATTCATGAATCGCTGTATCCCCCTCATTTGTATATTTGAATAGGAAATCAATGGGAGCGCCAGATGCGTCCAGCATAAATATGCGCCCACGCTACGCCGGCGTAGGAAACTTACGTTCGGTCGGAAGAAGACTATTTTCAGGTGTATCTAGTTCTGTGGGTACGGTGCATAGATACGACGGCGCATAGTTACACTTACGTGGCGTATCTGTAGATACGTCGGCGTAAGTCTTTCTGAATCCGGCTATTATTGTATATAAACAAAGAGTGACAATTTTGAAAAAAAAAATTTTTTTTTTACTTTTTGTTTTTGCTATAATACATATCCCAAAAAAAATATTTAAAAAAAAAGAATTTATTCATCACTTTAGGCCGAAATATATTCTTCTACATATTTTTGATTAAAAAAAAAATCGCAATAGGCGTATATTGATTGGTTTGCACAAAAGTTATTGCATCTACAAACTATGGGATAGATTTAGGGACTTTTTATTTTTTTTAATTTATTTTACTAGTAGTAGATTTTTAGTGGAACTGTGAGATTGCGGTGGACAAATCTGACCCCAAATGACACTTTTTGGGGACCAGTGACATTATTACATTGATCAATACTATAAAAATGCACTGATCAATGTAAAAATGACACTGGCAGGGAAGGTGCTAACACAAGGGGGCGATCAAGGTGTTAACTGTGTTCCCTGGGTGTGTTCCAACTGTAGGGGGGGTGGGCTGCCAGGGACAAATCACTTTTCCTGATCACTGGGAACAGTAGGTCTCTGTCATGTCCCCAGTCAGAATGGGGATTTGCCTTGTTTACAAAGGCAGATCCCTATTCTGCCTCTGTACTAGGCTATCGTGGGTTGCCGGCGGAACATCTAGTCCACTCGACCCATGGACACGCTCCTGCAGCGTGCGCGAACGTTCGCCACTGGGGTGCGGGCCCGCAACTGCACCTGCGCCAGCCGACGTGCAGCTACAGCGATTAGCACAGGAGAGCGAATGGGGTGCCTTGACGAGGCTCTGTAGCTTATACATGTAAACTAAACATCTGCTTTTAACACATACAGTTAGACAGGATAATTTGGTTGGTTGCAAGCTGGTCGGTAAGTTGCGCTTGGAATTTATTTGGTTTTGTTTCGCATGCGCTGTCCTTCCATAAGGGAGGGCAGTGACCATTTGTTTGTACTGTGGAAATGTTAAACTCTAACCAAAACACTTGTTTTCTTTTTAATTTATACCTTTGTTATCTCCTTTCCTTTTATGCTTTTTTTTTTTTTCACCATTTGTGTGTAAATTTCTTTAATTTGTATTTGTTAGTTTTCGTACTGCTGCATGATCCCCCCCTACGTAATTAAAATAAAAACTATTGCAAATTACCAAAAACATAATTTTATAGCCCTTATAAGTGGGACAAATCACATTTTTGATGAGTTATAAGTGTAGTGCTCACCCTCGAATGAGCCGCTGGTTTATTTGTTTGGGATCTACTCTCTTAGCTCAACTCACCCCTAATTAATCAGCTCGAACCCGCACTTGACACATCAGAAGTCTGACAGTAGGGTATTGTGACCCCTACTGGGCTGGAGTCACAATAGCAGACACACAGTATACAATGGCAATGTGACAATGAATTACCTGCTGTGGTGATATGACTCCTCCGAGCGAGAAAATACACTCCACACAATAAATGTGATTGATTTTTTTAAAGAGTAGGTTTACTGTAAAGCACTTAGAAGTAATAAGCATAGGGCTTTAAACGGAAACACAATCAGTCAGCAGTAACTCAAACTGATTCGCAAGGGCCCTTCGAGAATCAGTGGTTAATGTAACAGATATTCTATACCTAAGAGTGGTACCACCCGCCTAAACTCAGGAGTCAGTCTATGCTCGCAAGCGTCCCTAACGGACAAATCCTTTAGATTAGTAAGCGCGCTTGTAGTGGCCGGTTGGTGCACGTGAATTTATAATCCACTGGTAATGGTAACAAGAGGGAATTCCCCAACAGAATGTCTATGGTAGTAGAACGTAGTGAGGCTGATCGCTCGTCAACGTCACTACTACGAAGCATTAGGATGATTGACTAGGCCTCTGGGTTTTCTACAGGCCGAGCGTATATCCGTAACTGGTAAATAGAAACTGGGTGTCTGTGATAGCCAGGTAGTCAAAGGTTGAGCAAGTGCTCTCTCACCCCACAGGCCGACCCGCCTGATTCCTTCTCAGGAAGAAGAAAAGAACCTGCCGTTCAGATGTTGCTCCAGAACACACACACAGGATCATGGACAAGGATGTTCCACTGCTACAGTCGTCAGCTGGGCAACCTCTTCGAACTCCGGGAACACTGGCTTGGAGTTGGGGTCTTGCTTCCGTCTGGAGTGCCGACCTCTCAGCAAATCTAGGCCCCGGCTTCCGGCCTAGGTCACGAAAATCTCCGTCAGCAACTTCGCACAGGAGAGATAGCAGGTCCGAGAGAGCGAAACAGGCCACCATCTCCTCCTTAAGTAACCTCCTCCACCGATCTAGCGGAACGTCACATCCTCCTGGAGGGCAAAGCATTGCGGGAATTGTAGTCCATTTCTCCTACGACTTGTAGTCCCGCAATGCATAACTTGTATAACAGTATCTAACATATTTACAGGCTTAAGTAAAGTTCCAGGGGAAAAAGGAGGGGTCCTGTCACTAGACTCTGACCGGATAACCCCGCTACATAAGCTACTTTAGTTCCCAGAAGGAAGAGCAAATTGTCATTATGCTGTCATTATCTTCAGTAAGGGAATCAGGAAATGAAGCCTGGTGGCTTCACTTCCTGGTTCCCTACTGTGCATGCGCGACTCGCGCTGCGCAATGCCACTGGTCCCTGCTGTCTTCTGGGACCCATGTGTCTCCCAGGAAACAGCGGGGGGAGGCGCCGGATGTAGCGTAGACTGCGGCAGATATGCAGGGGTCTATGCCCAGAAGTGGGTGCAGGTATCTGCTCCCCCCTCCCCCTGAAAGCTTCCAAATGTGACATCGGAGGGGGGGGGGGGGTCAGGACAGTTGAGGTTCCATTTTTGTGTGGACATCCGCTTTAATTTCTACATCTTGGGTGGCCACTATTTATAAAGATGCGCAAGCCTTGTCCATCTCAGCTTTCGCACTCTAGAATCTTCACCATAGGTGCTAGAGAACTTTGCTCCAGCATTGAAAAGAAGCCGTGCGTAAGCTCTGAATCTCCGTAGCTGAAGCTTACACGAGGCTTAGGATTGTCTTTCTGCCCCCGTTTGACAGCAATGGTCCAGTCCTACCGGGTTTTAGCTTTGTTCCGGGTGGTTGAAAAAAGATGGAAGTGAAGGAAAGGTGATTATATGCTGCTGGGGAGGAGGACACTAAAGCAGTTGTTACTTTGTCCTCCATGGGCACTTCAGTTTTTCATACAAGTTCTAGGAAAGATTAATAATATCTCTGTAATTGAGATCCAAAACTTACATACAAGTCGTAAAAATGGGTTTCCATATTCACTGTTGGTTTTTTAATGTATTTAATGTTCTAGGAAATGCAGAAGGAGCTGGAATGTATAGGGAACATATTTTTTGAGCTTACACCCTAAAGTGAGCAAGGTACTATGGCACGGATTCACATAGAGAGGCGTATCTTTGTGCGGGCGTAGCGTATCTTCTTTACGCTACGCCGCCGAAACATAGAGAGGCAAGTACAGTATTCACAAAGCACTTGCTCCATAAGTTGCGGCGGCGTATCGTAAATTGGCCGGCGTAAGCCCGCCTAATTTAAAGTAGGAAGGAGGTGGGCATCATCTATTTAAATTAAGCGTGACCCCATGCTAATAAATTGGCTGGTCAAACTGGGCATGCGCGCGCATGCTCAGAATCACGTTGCATATACTCCCTAAGAGACGTTGGCGCAATGCCTACGACGTGAACGTCACTTACGCACAGCCCTATTCACGTAGTACTACGTAAACGGCGTACGGGACGTAAAATTCTACGGCGTCCTTCCCTGGCCCATACCTTTGTATTAGCTGCTCCTGCTATAGCAGGGGTGACTTTACGCCGGACGTAAGCCTTACGCAAATTGCGTATATGAAGAGGCCAGGCGCATCTACGTTCGTGAATCGGCGTATCTAACTCATTTGCATATTTATAATGAGAACGCCGAATGCGTCCAGCGTAACTATGCACCCACGATACGCCGGCGTAGACAAGTTACGTCGGACGGCTGAAGCTATGTTTTTGGACGTATCTCGCTTTGTGAATCGGCGCAAAGATGCGACGGCGCATATTTGAAATTACGGCAGCGTATCTGGAGATAAAGGCGGCGTATCTGGAGATACGCCAACGTAAATGCTTTCTGAATCCCGGCCTATGACTAGCATTCCTAAGAGATGTAAAGACGCAAAGACATCATGCAATAGCCCCATCTAGTGGTTAAAAAGTGGATGATCTGTTTCATATATTGTATATATACATATTCTAGAAGTTAAAATCATACCATTTTCCTAAGTATTATGAGATAAGAACATGGTATGATTTTAACTTCTGGCATATGTATACACTATATTACCAAAAGTATTGGTACGCCTGCCTTTACGCACACATGAACTTTTATGGCATCCCAGTCTTAGTCCGTAGGGTTCAATATTGAGTTGACTCTTTGCAGCTATACCATCTTCAAATCTTCTGGGAAGGCTGTCCACAACGTTTAGGAGTGTGTCTATGGGAATCTATGGGAATGTTTGACCATTCTTCCAGAAGCGCATTTGTGAGATCAGGCACTGATATAGATGAGAAGGGCTGGCTTGCAGTCTCCACTCTAATTCACCCCAAAAGGTGTTCTATCGGGTTGAGGTCAGGACTCTGTGCAGGCCAGTCAAGTTCCTCCGCCCCAAACTTGATTATCCATGTCTTTATGGACCTTGCTGTGAGCACTGGTCTTGTGGAGGGGGGATTATGGTGTGGGGTTGTTTTGCAGAGGTTGGGCTTGGCGTCTTAGTTCCATTGAAGGAAACTCTTATGGCTTCAGCATACCAAAACATTTTGGACAATTTCATGCTCCCAACATTATGGGAACAGTTTAAGGATGGCCCCTTCCTGTTCCTACATGACTGCACACCAGATGTGTACCTCCATGGCGCACAGAGTGCCAGGACCAGCAAGGCCAGAAAGCAAAAGATCCTCCAGAAGATCACCCTGGAGGTCAATGCCCTTGAGCATGAGACCAGGACCTCTAAGGACATCGCAAAGAAGATCAACGATATGGGTCGTCGGGTCAGAGATAAGCTGGCCAGCATCAGCATCAGTAGCATGTGAGGGGGTGCATGGGAACATGTGACAAGTGTGTGGGTCCAACATGTGAATGCTTTGTGTCATCCACAGATGTGCTGGAGGGAGCGGGGCCATTGTCTGCTGCTGGACGACCCACGCCATCCCCGGAGGGGAGTGCCTCTGCTCTAGAGGTAGTTGAGGAGGAGCATGTGGATCTTGAGGAATGTCTCTACCTCGAGGAGGATAACATCTTCCCTGGACCCTCCGAGACCTCCACCCCCATCAGGGGAAGCCCCTCAAGGGCCACCCCCATCAGGGGAAACCCCTCAAGGGCCACCCCCATCAGGGGAACCCCCTCAAGGGCAACCCACTATCAGGGGAAGACCCTCAAGGGCCAGGGAACCCCCTCAAGGGCCACCCCCATCAGGAAAAGCCCCTTAAGGGCCACCCCCATCACGGGAAGCCCCTCAAGGGTCACCCCGTCCAGACAATCACAAGCCTCTCCATCCCCCAGGAAGGCTTTAAGGAAGACAAGGGGTGTAGCCGGAGCCCTACAAGAAGGGCTTGAAAGGGAACAGGTCCGCCAGACGCGCCACATGGGAGACATTTCCAGCGACCTCCATCGTGTGGCTGACAGCCTGGCCGCCTTTGTTGGACCCTCGGCCAAGACCCAGGCAGAATGCACAGTGGCTGTGCAGGGCACCGCAGCTGATATGCAGCAGTGCCTCAGCCAGCAGGCTGCCCATACCCTGACGATTTCAGACTGCATGCAGGAGGTGAATGCCAACTGCGCAGCCATGGTCAAATGTCTCTGCGACCAAACCCAGTCCCTCAATACTATGCATCACCAGATGGTAGCAGGGGGTCCCTCTCCATCTGGGGACCAGGGATCTGGGGACGTTCAGGCCACCCTGGACCGGCACTCCGCGGCTATGGGGGAGTTGCAGGCCACAGCCACAGGGATCCTTGCGGAGGTGAAGAGCCTGGGGGAGGTTGTGCAAGCCAACACTTCCGCCATACAGATGAAGGGTCGTCTGAACAGGTGCCTCCAGCGCCAGACCAGCGGCAGGCAGCTGTGGATGCAGGCGGAGACCAATAGTGTGCTAACACGCATTGCCGTAGCATTGGAGGGCATGCAGGCAACATCTGCCAGGAGCGACAGGCCAGGGGATGAACCTCCTCGGGATGATCCACCCCCCCACCCCAGTCGTCCCCACGACTATTGAGGAGCCGGACCCTTGGCACGAGGCCTGGCCCACGAGAGGGCAAATGACTCTCTGGACATTGGCAGCTCAGAGTATGAGCTTTATTTTTGTTTTGAGTGATGTGCACAGATGTATGTGCCGTCCTCCAGTAAGGGCATGCCATGTTGGACAATGGCATGATCCCTTTTTTATTTTTTTAGTCACTGCACACGGTCAGGAGTGCAGGCTACAGTGTGACTGGTGTGTGAGTGTGTGTGACATTCCTGCCAGCAAGGCGTGTCACCTTGGATGGTCGGGGAGAGGTTATCCCCACGACCGTGTGAATGTGGTTTGAATGGACAGCAACATCATTGGGGCCTTGGCGTGGCGTTGCTGCTCCCAAGTCCTGCATGGTGGACTTGGGCTAAACCAATGTGAGGTGGATGTGGTGTGTGTGAGCTAGGGACCACAGTGGTGTGCATGCGTGCATTGTCCGTGTGCCATGATGAATGTGTGTGTGTTTAACATGCAAAGCAGATGGAGTCGCCTCAGGCAGGGGGGGACTGTGTGGTTCGGGGTCAGGTCATCACATATGTCAATCTCCAGGCCCTTTCTCATGGCGTAGTTGTGCAGCACACAACCTGCACCAATGATCTGACACACAAAGTTTGGGGAATACAACAGGGCCCCCCCGGAATTATCCAGGCATCGGAAATGGGACTTCAGGATGCCAAATGTGCGCTTCACCACTGCACGGGTGCGTATGTGTGCCGCATTGTATCTTCTCTCTCCTCTTGTTTGGGGATCCCGGTATGGAGTCAGGAGATGGGGCCCAAGTGCATATGCCGAGTCATCTGGAAGGGAAAAGACAGGAGAATATTAGCTGTGCATGTGCCCCTCGTGATGTCTGCATTATGGGGTCGGACAGTCATGCCTGACTCCCATGTCACTCACCAACCAGCCAGCTGCCCCTGTACACGTTCTGTTCGAATTCTGTTGGGATGTTGCTTTGACGGTATATGTAGCTGTCGTGGCTGGCCCCTGGGTGTTTGGCACGGACGTGCCATATGAGGCATTGGGCATTGGCTACCACCTGTACGTTGATGGAATGCCAATGCTTACAATTGCGGTATATGTGCTCTGTGGCACGGGGGGTCGTAGTGCCACATGTGTGCAATCAATGGCCCCCACGGTGCGTGGGAATCTGGCAATTCTGTAGAAATCCTGCATTAACTTCTCCCGCAGGTGCTCATGGGTCGGTTTGATGATGTGGTGGGACATGCATGTGAGGATTGCGGGGACAACCTGGTGAACACATCTGATCATGGTGTATTGTGACATCCCAGACAGGACTCCACTTGTACGTTGGAAAGATCCACTGGCAAGGAAATGCAGTGTTGCCAGTACCTCGACCAGTGGCTGCACTGCATGTGAGCGTCCCGTCTGGCTGGTGATTTCATCATGCAGGGCTGTGGCTAATTGCAGGATGGCATCAGGGCTGAATCGGAAGATGCGAGTCCCCCATGCCAAAGACGTTCATGCGCGTTCGGTATATCCTCTCCTGTGCCCTCCTCCGTGCCTGGGGACGCAGTAGTGCTATTAACCATGGCTGCCCCTGGCATTTTGACATACATATGTGTTGTCCTGCAAGTGTGGTTGCTCAGTTCGTCCGTAACAGTGCTGCTGTAGCTGCTCTCCAGCTGACCTGTGCACGTCTGTTGCTGAGTTACACCTCCTTTATGGGGAATAACTTTGCGCCGGGCGTACATTTACGCGCAGTGCGCGTAGCCTGCGTCGGGCGCACGTACCAGTGGCGGCTGGTGCTAAAAAAAATTGGGGGGGTGCAAATGAGAAAAAAAAATTGCAGCCTCACTGTGCCCATCAAATGCAGCCATTGTGCCATGCCATCAAACGCAGCCACTGTGCCATCAGTTTGCACCACTGTGCCATGCCATCAAATGCAGTCACTGTGCCATGCCATCAAACGCAGCCACTGTGCCATCAATTCGCACCACTGTGCCATGCCATTAAATGCAGTTTCTGTGCCATGCCATCAAATGCAGCCACTGTGCCATCAATTGTCACCACTGTGCCATGACATCAAACGCAACCACTGTGCCATGCCATCAAATGCAGTCACTGTGCCATGCCATCAAACGCAGCCACTGTGCCATCAATTCGCACCACTGTGCCATGCCATCAAACGCAGCCACTGTGCCATGCCATTAAACGCAGCCACTGTGCCATCAATTATCACCACTGTGCCATGCCATGAAACGCAGCCACTGTGCAATGCCATCAAACACAGCCACTGTGCAATCAATTGTCACCACTGTGCCCTTTAATGTTCACCACTGTGGCAATTGTCCCCACTGTGCCAATTGTCCCCACTGTGCCTATTGTCGTCACTGTGCCCTTTAATTGTTGCCACTGTGCCTATTCATCCCGCTGTGGCAATTGTCCCCACTATTGTCACCACTGTGCCCATTGATGTTGCCGCTGTGTCCTGTAAAGTGCTCCCCCCCCCCCCCGCCCGGAACTTACCTTTACTGGAGTCAGGCATCCACATCCCACGATGTCTTCTCCCACCCTCGATGACTGACAGGCGCCTCAGCCAATCAGGTTACCGGTAGCCAGAACCGGCGAACCTGATTGGCTGAGACGCTTCTGTCAGTCTTATCCAAGGAGCGCACAGCCTGTGCGTTCCAAGGATAAGCTTCCGGGACCCGAGGGCTGTACTGGGAAAGCCTATTGGAGCCGCTGGCTCTGAAAGACACTTCCATACAGCCAACCAGCTGCCGTTATTCAGATGGCCGGACATGAGCGCCGATCATCTGAATAGAACAGCGGCAGCAGCAATAATAACATAGATTCGTGCAATGCATGAATCTATGTTATTAGACTCAGTGGCAGTGAGAGCCAGAGGGGGCGGCGCTCCAGCGCCCTCTATGGACGAACCTCCACTGGCATTTCCGTTCGTGAATCGCCGTATTTACCTCATTTGCATATTTGAATGCCTAATCAATGGGAGAAGCAACATGCGTCCAAACGAAAAATGCGCCCACGTTACGCCGGGGTAAGTAAGATACGTTGGCGTAGGGTAGCCAGTTTTTAGGCGTATATTGGTTTGCGACTCAGGTCAGGTTTCTGTGATGTAAAAAAATTTGCCAAATATAAATCATTTCAGAACTGTTTCCACCTTTAATGTGACCTATAAATAGTACAACTGATTTGAACAACAAACTGAAATCTTTTAGGTGGAGGGAAGTAAAAATAAAAAATAATATGGTTGCATATAGTGTGAACACCCTTTAACTGATACTTTGCGATCTTTGCAAAAACACTCCAAATCTGTCAGGTTCTGAGGGCATCTCCTGTACACAGACCTCTTCAGATCACTCTCACAGATTTTCAATGAGATTCAGGTCTTGGCTTTGGCTGGGCCATTCCAAAACTTCAAGACTGATGGTTTTGTGCCAATATTGACTGGTATTTGGAACTGTTTATAATTCCCTCTACCTTGACTAAGGCCCATGTTCCAGCTGAAGAAAAACAGTCCAAAGCATGATGCTGCCACCACCATGCTTCACTGTGTGTACTGTGTTCTTTTGGTGAATTTTTGCGCCAAACATATCACATTATTATTATAAAAAAAAATTTACTTTACCCCCCTAAAAGATTTCAGTTTGTTTTTCAATTGAGTTGTACAGTTTATAGGTCACATTAAAGGTGGAAAAAGTTCTGAAATTATTTATCTTTGTCTCATTTTTTAACATCACAGAAACCTGACATTTTAACAGGGAAACTTTTTATATCCACTGTATATGAAGATTTGCATCACATTGTGATTCAGGAAGCAGTGAGGGATTATTGCACGGACTTTTTACACTTTGTATTGGCACTCAGATTTATTGTTTATTTTTCTGTATATTTATGTTTTAGCTTCATAAGCGCTATACTTCTTCTATGAATCTAATATATTAATATTATATACAGTATATCACATATTGTTTTAGCAGCATTTATTATATTTTTTTTGGTGACCATAAAGCATGGTTTAATTCCATTTTTTTTATCTTGGTATGTATTAGAGTATGAATTTTAGTGGAATGTCTTCTACCTAGAGGGAGCTCATTTAAAGATTATTTATGGAGAGTTTTTTGTCTAAACTTTATTGTATATATTTTGTGATTTAAATTATAGAATGATATTAGAAGAATTCTCAAATTAATTATGCTTGTTTTTAATCTGTAATCATTGAAATGACTGATTTATTGATTATCATGTAGTTAGTTTATCAATATATACAGGGACTATGTGCCAATAGCAATTATACTATATGAGACTGTCTTTTTAAATACATTTTATGTGTAATGGAGTTTAAATACGGTACAGCCCCAGTGAAATAGCAGCCATCTGTTTTCCAGTAGTATGGGAGACAAGGGCAGGCACTGGAGGGGTTAATGTGCTGTCTCTATAAATTCTTCGATGCCGTGTCGTGAGGTTAAACCCTCAGAAGAAGTCGTAAGACGAAAAGTCAGGGCTAACCTCACGGCATCAGGAAGTGACCTAGTGACGCTGTGCGCTCCATCTGAGCTTCAGACATAGGGAAGTAACGCTTAGAGTGTCTGCGGTGGACACAGTAAACTTTATTGAAGCCAGACAAGCGAGTGTGAACAGGATGGACGGAGCGTCCATATAATGAATACCGAAAGTAATTTTAAACATTTGGGACTGTATATGTTATACGTTATGCCAAGAGAGATTTGTAAATAAATGAAGAGTGACAGGATTACACTATTGTGAGCCTTCTATTTCTTTATGAATCTGGACAATCGTGGATACTGACAGCACCATTTGGGGAGATCAATCGGAGTGTGATCCTGGAGTTGATTAAAGACACCTCTATGCAGTGCCTACTATACTCAGCTTTCTGATGAGTATATACCCGAAAGGGGCGTGTGACACATGGTGGATGTTACTTTGGAGTGAAGAACACCTTCTAAACCAACATTAATCACGTGGTGATAGACTTGGCTTGTCTTCCACACTTCTTATGAACTGTTCGTAGGAAATGATTGATCAGTCTCATGGGAGTGATGATTAGCGCTGCTTTTAGTGATTTACAGGACTTAAAAGGACTTGTTGTTTACTATCTTTGATATATATGTATTAGAGTATGCCTGTAAGATCAGCAATTAATATAGTAACATTAAATGTAGTGATCTTCTTTTTTAGGGAAAAAATATCAGTCAACTTTGGGATATGTAAATCAAGATAGCTGCTTCCTTCAAGGCTGACATCAGAAGCTAATAAGAAAATTCTACAGTTACTAGCTACGGTGTTTGAAGATTTTGAGGACAAGATTTTGAGGATAATGTGTAAGTAAAACAGAAAGCATTAAATCTAATAATATTGGTATTTTAGTGCTTCTCATGTATAAAATTCTCTTTTTTATACTGTACATTTTCCAACTCTCAGTGGCACTTGTGTTCTCAGAAGCTGTTGGAAAAAAATTAGTGAGCTACTTTAAGGCCCGTGTCACACAAGGGATCCTTTTAACAAGTAATGCCGCGTACACACGGCAGAGAAACTCGACGGGCGGAACACATCGTTTCGCCCGTCGAGGTTCTCTGCCGGCCGTCAGATTCGGCGACCCGCCCGTCGGGAAAGGCAACCAGCCATTCATCCCGGCGGGCCGTTGAGCAAATAGAGAACCTGTTCTCTATTTGCTCGACGGGTTTCCCGACGGACGGGGCTCGCCGAGAGCGTACACACGGCCGAGGTTCTCGGCAGAGTGCGGCTCCCAGCGAGGTTCTCGCTGGTTTCTGCCGAGAACCTTGGCCGTGTGTACAGGGCTTCAGAGAATTGGTAGAAGAGCCAATAAACCATTTAAACTAGCTACTATGGTGCTGCTTCCTCACTGGTCAGACTAGCAAGGAAACTTTTCTCCATTGCTTTGTCTTGCTAGTAAGCAAGCCGTGTCATAGGATCAAGTAAGTATATTATTTAGCATTGTTGTGTAGCACCCTTGTCCTAAACATGGCTGCTAGTAAATTTAGTTGTGCTAGGTGGTAATTAGCCTGGCTAATTTGTAGTTTGATTAAATGGCCGGGGACCGTGAAGTGTTGGAAAAACTTCAGAAGAGAACTCATCCAAGAATAAGGCGGGTAGCTGTGAGTAAAGCTTCAAGGAGTACAGGGGGTAGCTATAGGTAAAGCTTGAAGAGAAGTGTAGAGAGAATCTGTGAGTCTGAGAAACCCAGCGGCAGGGACGGACTTACCATTGGGCTTGACTGGGCTCAAGACCATGGGCCCTGCCCAATAGGGGGCCCCGGGCCCAATCGCAGCAACCCCCATTTTGCGGCAATCGCAGCAATCCTCTCCCACAATTTTTTTTTTCTCGTTGGATGTGAATTTGACACAATACTAATGGATGAAGGTTTATTATGAAATAGCGCCACACCTTTCTTTATATATTTGTTCACTAATTGGAGTGGTTTTATCCACTTTTAAAAGGGACAGCTTCACTCATATGTTTTGATTGAATTACTTTTTATTCACAAATTGCTTGTTATTTTTTTATACTGTATGTTAGGGTTGCACCGACAGAGAACAAGTACTAATACTTTTTTTTCAATGTAATGTGACAGTGGCACTAATATGCAGCACGGATGGGCACTGATAGGTGGCGTGGACTGTGTCGGTCTTTTTTTTTATTATTATTTTTTACAAGTTATATTTTTCTTTGTTATTCTATTTTTTTACAATGCTTTCTTCTTTATTTTTTTACAATTTAACTTTTAAATATTTGTTAAAATTCTTTCTTTTTCTATTATAAGGGCTTTGGTGATATATCAGGGGTCTAAACTGAGACAGAGAAAAGGACACAGATTCCCCAGTCCCTTTCTCTGCAGCCTCAGCTGCACTGAAGATAAATGGACAGGAGACAGAGGCTCCTCCACATTTATAAATTGAAGAATTGTAAACACAGTTTACGATGCTCAGTTATGAATGGACAGTCAGTAATCATTGATTCTGCTCATTCAGAAAAGGAAGGAGTTGGTAAATGACACATTTCATGGCTCCTTCCTCTGCTCTCTATCCTGACAGATCCAGGGGCGGACCGGAGGGGGAGCACAGAGGGGTACCTGGAGGAGGACACAGAGGGGGATATGGAGAGGGACCCGCAGGATACAGGGGACAGTCGGGGGTGATCGGTGTGTTACAATCACTGATCTCCCTGGGTGGCTTTCAATAAAGAGAAGCTGAAAGCCGTGGGACGAGAAGCGGCTGTCAGCTGCTTTATTGCAAGCCTCACAGGGAGAACGGTGATTGTAACTCCCCCACCACCACACTGATCATCCCTGAGTACAAATACTCGTGCAAATGCTCGGTATCGTACCAATACTACTATCAGTATCAGTGCAACCCTACTGTATGTTTTTGAATGTGATTTTTATCCCCAAAAAAACATTGTAGCTTTTAAAAATTATAATTGGAATGTGGTGTGTATTGTGTTGTTTCACAAATTGTATTTAAAAGAAAAAAAAATCCATAATAAAATATCTATTTCTGTACACAGGAAGGCATTTGGATGGGGTCATCTCCGAAAAACTTTATCAAAACTCTCTTCCTTGTTCTCATCTTTTCTATCATATTAATTAGTTACAATTTCCACAAGAGTCAAAAACCCAAAGTTGTCACCACTGCCAAGCATGTCCATCTCACACCTATGTACCCCTACCTTATAGAAGAGGACCAGAAATGTGCAAATGCACCTCCTTTCCTGCTGCTGCTTATCCCTTCTATACCAGAAGAGACCCTAAATAGGGATGTCCTAAGGAGGACATGGGCAAATGAGACCTTAGTCAATGGTGTTAATGTAACAAGACTTTTTCTCTTAGGGAGACCATCCAGTCAAGAAATTCAGGAGAGCATCATATTGGAGAGCTCCAATTTTCATGACATAATACAGCAAGATTTTTTTGACTCTTACAACAATC
The DNA here is from genome assembly GCA_029574335.1 of Rana kukunoris. Classification (NCBI taxonomy): domain Eukaryota; kingdom Metazoa; phylum Chordata; class Amphibia; order Anura; family Ranidae; genus Rana; species Rana kukunoris. The sequence goes on along the minus strand of CM056051.1, from coordinate 498,623,731 downwards.
TCACGCTCAAGACATTGATGGGCATTGAATGGGTCAGTCGCATATGCCCAAATGTGAGCTACGTTATGAAAGTCGACTCTGACATGTTCTTAAACCCTTGGTTTCTAGTGGAGAAGGTCTTGCAGCCTTCTAGTTCTGCCAAAGTGAATTTTTATACTGGGTTGCCGATGCTTAACGCTTTACCCCAGAGAGACAAAAGCAGCAAGTGGTATATGCCGTTGTCACAGTACTCCAAAAATGTTTATCCACCATATTGCTCCGGCACTGGCTACATCTTCTCTGGGGACTTGGCAGAAAGGATATACAAGAAAGCCAGTAGCTTCAACATATTCCCATTTGAGGATGTTTTTATAGGAATGTGCTTAGAAAGCATTGGAATTAAAGTCTCCAAACCAGCAGGAAATTGGTTCATGGGAGATAAAATTAATTACGACAGGTGCCAGTTTAACAGTATTGTCACAGTCCACCATTTTATGCCACAAGAGTTGCTGAAGCTCTGGCCTGATTTCATCAACTCCCTGGAGACTTGCAACAAGCAGGGGACCTAATGGAGCTGTAATAAAAAACAATCTGAACTCCACTGATTTGGCTGAATGTGAATTAGGAGCTATGAAATGCTGCTTACCTCTATTGTCACAATTTTTAAGATAACTCATCTTCAACATGGAGATAAAGCCCTTGATTCAACAAGATGCAATGGTACTTAGGAGGTGCTAGATAACTGTTAAGGCAGATCATAGATGGGTTGCAGGAAAGAAATTTGCATGATTCCCCCATCAACACAGACAGCGCTGACAGAAGAAGCCCACCTCCCCCACCCCCCCCCCCCCCTTGCTAGGAGAAGACAGAAGATTATTGCTAGTGGCTATAGCAGTGAATGCGGCAGGCTGGTTGTACCCAAGTTGATCGATTGATCAACTTGGTACATTAAGTTTACCCACACATGGTTCCCATCTCGGCTAATTCCTGCTGAACCTGCCGAGATTCGAACTGTCTCCGGTCGGCCTAAGTCATTCCACAATGATATATGATAAGGGACCACTTTAGCGTGCCCTTAATCCCCCTAATGATGCCTTAAAGTGGAACTTTACGCTTCCTACATCCCATTTTTTTTAACTCCCACTTACCTGGTTGCAGGTCCTTTACATTTAAGTTACTCACCCGCCCAGCAGATCCAGTTTTGTCCTGCTGAGATCCGTTTCTTCTCGGCAACCCCTCAGTCCGTGCTGCCATTCTGTAACCTCCTCTGTAATATGTTTTTTTCTTCCCAGTTAAGCTGATGGCTTTACTGATGACGTGTTGCCTGGCCCTATCCTCTCCTCCTTTCCCAATGAAGGACTATGCCACCTAGGACATGAGAAGTACATATCCCAGGAAGAGACGTGGACAAAGTGCATGCCATTCGCCTAGATCAGCCTTTCTCAACTGGGGTGCCGCCAGAGGTCCGCAGGGGTTCTGCGGGATCATGGTAGAGAAAGGCTATCAGATGAGCCTGAGTTCCCGATCCCCAGGTGAACTGTACATCGGCACTGGGAGGGAGCTCGGTCAGACTCAGCAAAGTGAAAGTAAAGAGAGGGGGAGTGTGCTGTGCTCTCTTCTTCCCCCTACAGTGCAGTACCCAGCTGTGTGAGGAAAAAAAATGCCCAATTTCTGCAGCGGAGGAGAGAAGGGGTGGATAGGAGGCAACATGCCCTGGAGGGTGAAGTCCTACTTTAAGTGTTTCTTTAAATTAATTGTATAGGCTGCTTTCCCTGCAGCCTATACAATAAAAAAAAACCTTCTGTGATTAGCTCCCCCAGCCCCGTTAGATACTTACCTGAGCCCAATCTCAGTCAAGTGCTGTGCCTGAGAGCAGCAGCACTGCTCTTTTTCAGCTCACAGGGACTGAGACAGAAGTGGGAGCCATTAACTATTGCTGCCACCAGTCAAAACCTGTGAGGAGGGAGTCGGGTGGGGCCACTGTGTGTGTCAATAGATGCACAAAGCCCAGCTCAGGATCGAGCCCACACATGTGCTTCCATAGGAAGTGGTTTTCTATGGTGGCACATGGATAAGAGGAGGAGCCGATAATTACAGCGAAATACCCCAAAAGAGGAGGATCAGAGCGGCTCTGTGCAAAACCATTGCACAGAGAAGGTAAGTATTTCATGTTTGCATATATAAACATATGAACCTTTAATAGCACTTTAAGGTTGATGTCAAAGCCTCATAAAATTTGTTTACAGAAGTCTTGGAAAAAACATTGAGCGTGTACTCTACATGGTCAGAGATAGCTGGAAGCAGTAGTACTTGGCACAGAGTTTACAAACTAGCTGATTTGGGCCAAGCTCCAATAGATAATTGGCCAGATTCAGTAAGAGTTACGACGGCGTATCAGTAGATACGCCGTCGTAACTCAGAATCTGCACCGTCGTATCTTTAAGCGTATTCTCAAAGTGAGATACGCTTAAATGTTGCTAATATACGACCAGCGTTGTATCTTAGCTGCCTATTTACGCTGGCCGCTAGGGGAGTGTACGCTGATTTACGCCTAGAATATGTAAATCAGCGAGATACGCCTATTCACGCAGTACAGATACGCCGTTTATGTAAGGCGTTTTCAGGCATAAAGATATTCCAACAAAAATATGGTGCAGCCAATGTTAAGTATAGACGTCGGGACCGCGTTGAATTTTTTACATTTTACGTCGTTTGCGTAACTCGTCCGTGAATGGGGCTGGACGTAAATTACATTCACGTTGAAACCAATGAGTCATAGCGGCGTCATTTGGAGCATGCGCACTGGGATACGTCCACGGACGGTGCATGCGCCGTTAGTAAAAAACGTCAATTACGTGGGGTCACACTTAATTTAAATAAAACACACCCACATCAAACAGATCTGAATTCGGCAGGCTTACGCCGGCCCATTTACGCTACGCTGCCGTAATTTAGCTTGGTGAATACAGCACTTGCCTCTCTAAATTATGGCGCCCGCATAAAATTACGCCGCTCTACGTGAATCTAGCCAAATATATCCATACGTGTGTCACCAATCCCCTCCCCATTTTCTATTATTTCATTGCCCTTTAAAATGTAATGATAGGTTGAATATACAATTTGCTCTGAGAATTAATGACAATATAAAAAAAATGTGATAGGTTGAATATACATTTTTTTCAAAGAATGAGAGGCAATATATGAAAATTACTTTTTTTAGTGACTTTTCTTCATGTTATTCAATGTATTCTGCTAAAGTGTTATAGACAGAAAAACTTGTATTAACCTACTTACATGGAATCAGGATTCAATGTAGCTTGCGGATGAGATCGCCCAGTGTGTAATTTTTGGAGATGTATAGACTATGGCCCGGATTCACAGCCATCGGCGCATCTTTATGCCGCCGTAGCGTATCTTCTTTACGCTACGCCAGCGCAACGTTGAGAGGCAAGTATGAAATTCACAAAGAAAAGAAGCCCAACGTTGCACCGGCGTAGCGTATATTCGTTGGCGACGCAAGTCAAAGTAGGTGGAAGTGGGCGTGATGCATGGTAATGAAGCGTGACCCCATGCAAATGATGGGCTGTGTGTCATCCAAGTACTTAAAACGTACGGCGCATGCGTCGTAACTTGGACGTATCCCCGTGCGCATGCGTACAACCACGTCGAAATACGGTAACTGGCTAAGATACGTTGAATCACTGCCTACGACGTAAACGTAACCTACGCCCAGCCCTATTCACGTAGTACTACGTAAGCGACGTAAAATACGACGGCTGTTCCCTGGTTTATACCTTTGCATGGGTTGCGCCTCCTATATGAGGAATAACTTTACGCCGGACGTAACCCTTACGCAAATCGCTTAAAACATGCGCCGGGCGCATCTACGTTCGTGAATCGGCGTATCTCCCTCATTTGCATATCTGAATCGAAACTTCCATATGCATCCAGCGTAAATATGCGCCCATGATACGCCGGCGTAGGAAAATTACGTCAGTCGGAAGAAGCCTATTTTTCAACGTAACTTAGTTTGTGGGTCCGGCACATAGATACGACGGCGCACATTTGTACTTACGCGTCGTATCTGTAGATAAGTCAGCGTAAGTGCTAGGTGAATCCAGGCCTTTGTTCCTTCTGAGGGAACTTTGTGAAGAACTGTGAAAGAGCATGCCTGCAGCAGGCCAAAAAATTATAATTTTTAATTGCTCTAGTCCTCTGCCCAGGCCTGGCATGCAGCAGAAGATATTCAAAGGGAAGGTAAAGTAGTCCTATATGGGAATTTTAAATTAGATCACATATGGTTGATTTATATCCCAAATTCCTCCATTGAATGTCTGAAACCTGTACTCAATTGCATAAAACAGAATAATAAATTATTTGGATTGGAAGAATACTGGTTTATTTAACACTGACACCAAAAGAGAAAGAAAATATTGAGAGGGTCTTCTTTCTCACTTCTTCCTCTCCTTCTTTTCTTAGCAATTTCCTTTTTTTTTCTGCTTATCATTCATCAACAAGTAAATTTGGGATTTTTTCTCTTTTGTTTTTTCTACAATTGTCTGCATATATAATTTAGAGTTTGGACTATTTACCTAATAGATTGCTTTATTAATACGACCCATTTTTTTTAGGGTCAGTTCAGGTATTTCAGAAACAACGCACAGGAGATGTATGCTCCTTTTCTTGTATGTCACGATAACTATATTTATCTTCTTGGGACTTTAGCTTTCTCATATTTTATTTATTTATCTTTCCTCTCACGTGCCCCCTCCCATCCACAGTTTTAACCCATTAGGGGTGGATGGGTTGTCCGGAGGCACGCTAAGCCTGATATAAGGTATAGTCTTTTTTTTTATTATTTTCTTTAGTCCCTTATACCTGACATTTGCATTTTTCGGTATTTATCTGACAAATATGAACATGCATTTGAGCACCAAACTCTACCGATATTTCAGTCATTATTGTTATGATATTTATCCCATATTTGCATTCTTTATACTGCATTTGTAACTTGTTTTCTTATGCAAAACTCAATAAAAATATTAAACAAGAAAATGTGGAGAGGGACACCTACTTAAAGAGGAGTTCCGCCCACCCCCCTTCCCCTCAGAAAAAAAATCAAAGTTAGAATCAAATCAAATACTGTAGCGGCTGACTGTTACTATTGGGGTACTTACCTGTCTGTCCAGTCATTCAGTGGTGTCCTATCCCAAGCCAATTCTTAACCACTTTAGCCCCGGACCATATTGCTGTCCAATGACCAGAGCACTTTTTGTGATTCGGCACTGCGTCGCTTTAACTGACAATTGCGCGGACGTGCGACGTGGCTCCCAAACAAAATTGGCGTCCTTTTTTTCCCCACACATAGAGCTTTCTTTTGGTGGTATTTGATCATCTCTGCGGTTTTTATTTTTTGCGCTATAAACAAAAATAATTTTGAAAAAATTCAATATTTTTTACTTTTTGCTATAATAAATATCCCCCAAAAATATATAAAAAAACATATTTTTTCCTTTTTTGTTAAAAAAAATCTCAATAAATGTTTATTGATTGGTTTGCGCAAAAGTTATAGCGTTTACAAAATAGGGGGTCGTTTTATGGCATTTTTATTAATATTTTTTTTTTTACTAGTAATGGCGGCAATCAGCATTTTTTTTACAGTACTGCGCCATTATGGCGGGCACTTCGGACACTTTTGACACATTTTTGGGGCCATTGGCATTTTTATAGCGATCAATGCTATAAAAATGCATTGTATTACTATAAAAATGCCATTGGCAGTGAAGGGGTTAACACTAGGGGGCAGGGAAGGGGTTAAGTGTGTTCCTGGGTGTGTTCTAACTGTATGGGGGGGGTGGCCTCACTAGGGGAAATCACTGATCTTCCGTTCATACATTGTATGATCAGAAGATCGGCGTTTCCCGCGCTGACAGGACCGAGAGCTTTGTGTTTACACACAAAGCTCCCGGTCCCCGCTCTGTAACAAATGAGCGCGCGTGCCCGGCGGCGATTGTGTCTAATCGCGCTGCACTTTATTAATAGGCTGGCTGCGGGGGGAGAGGAGGGGCCAAACGTCTGACTCACTTTGCCGTGACAAACTGACCCAGGTACACGCTCCCCCCCCCCCCCCAAAATGTGCCAAATGTGGCAGTGGAGGGGGGCAAACAAGCGAACTGTCCCCTTTTGGTTGGAGCTTCGACTTTAAATGCTAATTGATGACACATGAATAAGTTTATATATTGAAAGCTATACAAAATATCTGCCCAGAAAATTATCTAGAAGAGTCCCAAAAATATAGAATAATTATGAAAGCACAATATTTCTCATTTGGAAGTACCTGCCCCCCTCCCGATTCTCCCAAACAAGAAGATTGCTAAATACCCATACCCCGCCAACAAGGAAAATGTCTCTAAGCTGGGAAAAAGAAAGATCCTTAGGGCAACAAATATTGATCTATAAAAAATACATGAACCAGGTGTCATACATATCAGGCCCTACAAAGGACCTATCAACAAGCCTTGTAGCATACATGCATAGATAGCAATCCATATATCACTACAGCACATGTATTTTGGGCATACTGTATATAATGCATGTAGATACACTGGTCTGGCATATGGCAGTCTGTGGTAATAATACCCCTATGCGCTAATATGAAAAGGGTATAGTGCTACCCCTTGCAGGGACCACTGGATTTCTGCCCTGTTCCTTCCTATACAGTGCAGAGGCAGCCAGGCACACAGCAACAGTTCACTCCCTCCAGTTCAGAAACAGTCTAGGGGATGTCTTTTTTGCAGATATTTATTGCTGTAAACTTGAGCTGAAAGAAATAATGGGGAATAGAATACTTTCACAGCTGAAGACCATGAACAAAGGTGTTTTACCATAGTTTAAACTGGATTGGAACAAACTAAAATCCTCTCAGCCAAGTACCAAGGAGTGTAACGTTGTGCCAAAACTTTTTATGTAAACATCCCATATAAAGAACATAAAACAAAAGTAATTTGGTCACTAAGCAAGGGGTAAAACCAAGACTCTATGGCCAACTCCTGAGCACACTGACTTGCTGATAATTAAACTGGCTGCTCAGCTTCACAACATTCCGAAGCATCTTTACATTTCCCTGTATCTGCCCATTTAAAGTAACAAACCCATATAAACTTAAACAGTTGAATAGGTAAGTGTATTGGTGAGGGACCCCTTTGCTATGCCCAAAGGTATTGCAATAAAGAGAACAACAGAAAAAGAAAGGCCCAAAAGGGGGTAAAATAGAAGCTTGATATTACACAAAAATAAAGATACAGTTACAAAACAGGCTGCAATGATAGCTCATTATTTATTCCATGTTCAATGAGAAATATTTTTGCCAGACCCGGGGAACTGCCATGGGAGCCGCATGTGCCCCCTCCTATGCTTGTCTACATCTAGGGTGATTGGGAATGGAACTCAGTATATACTAACACACTTTTTCAAGAATGTGCTGTTCTTTGGGTTCACTATATTGATGATGTACTAGTGGTGTGGAGGAGCTAGATGGGTCAATTTGGGTCTTTTGTATGAGAACTCAATGTTGATAATAGTAACATCTTTCTGACATATAAGGCAAATACGAGTTCTTGGACCTAAAAATACAAAAAACAGGTAACAAAACAAAACAGGCAAATGTTTTGTCAACCCACAGCTGGAAATACATGTGAGCAAAAACGAATCAGGAAGTGCCGGGCATGTAAGTCCAGTGGACTAGTCACAAAATTTTGCCCAATCAGGGCGCAGTATAAGCTGGTTGTTAAGGAGCAGGGCCAGGAAGCCGGCCGTGGATTCCTTAACAACCGACGAGTCATCAGCTGTCAATGGGTTTGACCGCTGATAGGTGAGTAAAATAAAAAAATTGCCAATAAAAGAAAAAAGGGGAAGGGGTCCCCACAGTCTAAACCAGGCCCCTCGGTTCTGGTATGAATTTTAAGGGGAACGCCAAAATGGAAAAAAAATGGCCTGGGATCACTTTCAAAATCTATACCAGACCCTTATCTGGGCATGCAGCCTGGCTCTGTCGCATGTTGATCGGGGAAAAGGGCTTCATGCCCATAACCCTGGCCAGTGGTTGTGGGGGTCTACGGGCAGGGAGGGCCCCCAGATTCCGGTCACCCTTTGTGAATAAGTATAGGGTACATAATACCCCTGCCCAGTCTCCAAAAAAGTGTCAAAAAGTAATAAAAACACACACAGTTTTTGACAACCGCCACACCCAAAAAAAAAATGCTTCCATCAACATGAAGGCTGGCTGCCTACTGCAGGCTCTGCCATTTGACATCTCTTTTATAGGTAAGGTATGGGGCCACCTGCTGGCACTTTTCCCTTCTAAAATTCAATAGCCGGATGGCGGCAATTGCAACTGTTTTTTTTTTTTTTTTTTCGAAATTTTATTTTTGCTGCAGCATGTTATATATGCGCTACAGCTGCCACTTTACAGGCAGACTCATTTTTTTTATTATTGTTGCACTTTAAGCATCGTTAACATCTCTGCTCCTGAAATCGGAGAGGGAGGAGAGGAAAGGGGAACAAGCATAAAAGTGATAAAGAGACAAAGTAAAACAAAAAAAACACACAACAATAACCAGCACTATAATTGAGAGAATTAATGGTGATTCCAAAAATATTCCATAAAACCAAACAAGCCTGCCCTGAACTATAACAGTGTTAAGTTAAATCAGTTCCTCGATTATAAGAGTATATGGGGCCCTGAGGCCGGTGGCTGTGGGGACTGTGAGACACTGGAAGAGTAATGTATCCACGTGGCCCAGATCCTATATAACTTTTTATGTCGGTCTTTACACATGTTGCCATCCATTCCTCTGCAGCCATAACGTTGTTTACCAGGCAGATCCAATCAGTTCATCCAGAATATGGGCTGTTTTCCAGTGCACAGGGATCAGGCGCCTGCCTGCATTCAGAACATGAGGTAGAACTGACTTGCGGTAATGGCTAAAAGAAATAGACGGCACGTGGAGCAAAAACACCAAGTCAGAGGCATCTTGATATCTAAGATCACTTTGATCTGGGCCCTGATATCCTGCCAAAATGTCCGGAGCCTTGGGCACTCCCATCAAATATGCAGGTAAGTGCCCCTCAGCCCACAGCCCCTCCAACAGGCATCAGAGATTTCTAGAAAAATCCTAGCCCGGTTAGCAGGTACTCTATACCAACAGGTCAATAGCTTAAAGCAATTTTCCTACATCCTTGTGTCCACAAAACTTGCATGGGTAAGGCAATACAGTTCGTCCAGCTGAGTCTCTGTAAAAGTTAGCTGCAAGTGTCTCTCCGACTCCCGTACACAGACTAGCTTACCCCTAGGCTCTGTTGATTGCAGCATCTCATATAGGTCTGTGATAGAGTGAGGAACAGGGGCAGCTGAAATACAGAGCTTCTCAAATGAAGTCAGGGAGGATGGGGGTCTGATAGCCTGAGGCAAGCTGAGAACAAAATGGCGCAACTGCCTATAGCGGCAATCGTCCAGCGGGAAGCAACCAACACTGAAGAAATGGCTGCACTCCAAGATCCATCAAAGTTATTAAACAAACATCCCAAGTGTTACAGACAGATGAAATGGTAGAAATGAAACCCGTAAGGCCGCGTACACATGAGGAGATATATCCGATGAAAACGGTCCGACGGACCATTTTCATCGGACATGTCTCCTGGGAGATTTTGGTCTGATGTGTGTACACACGATCAAACCAAAATCCCCGCGGACAGACAGCGCAGTGACGTTGACGCCGCCACGTCACCAAACCAGGAAGTAAAATACTTCAACGCATGCGTCGAATCCATTCGACGCATGCGGGGGATTTCGCTCCGCTGGTTAGGCGCACTAACCAGCGGACATATCCGACAGGCTTTAAAACTTTTTTCTGCTGGAAACCTGTCTGCTAGCCCGTACAGACAATTGGATATGTCCGCTGAAACTGGTCTGCGGACCAGTTTCAGCAGATATGTTTGATCGTGTGTACGCGGCCTTAGTGTGTGAAACGTGTCTACCATTTGATCTGTCTGTAACAATTGGTATGTTCATTTATTAAAAGAATTTTGATGGATCTTGGAGTGCAGCCATTTCTTCAGTTTTGATTGTATACAGAGGTGAGCCCAGACAGGCACCTGTATCATTAGGCTTCCTGTCTCATCTGGAGCAGTGGGTTCTTTTGTCTTGGGTAGTGACCAAATTTGTCTCGAAGCCAATGCAAGGATACCAGACCCCGCTCCTGTATGAATCTACCACATCGTACCTTTCTGTCCCTTGCCCACGTATGGAAATAAGAGAGATATTTTCCAAGAATGAACCAGGGGAACCCTCCAAAAAGGTTCTCTTCGGAGAGCCAGGGGAAGAGGGACAGGTTGCGGCCTGCTAAGAATGAACCAGGGGGACCCATAATTTAGTGTGTACGTTCCCCCGATCTCTTAGGCCCTGTACACACGATCAGACCGGTACGATGACAATGGTCCGACGGACCGTTTTCATCGGGGCCACCGCTGAAGTGGTCTGATGGTCTGATGTGGTACACACCATCAGACCAAAATCCGATTGGGTCAGAACGCGGTGACGTAGAACACAACGACGTGCTGAAAAAACTAAGTTCAATGCTTTCAAGCATGCGTCGACTTGATTCTGAGCATGCGCAGGTTTTTGGTCCGATGCTTTTGTGTACTAACCATCGTTTTGGTCCGACGGACAGGCGTCCATCGGACAGATTTTAAAGCAAGTTTTAAAACTTTGGTCCGCTGGACAACGGTCCGATGGGCCGTACACACGATCAATTTGGTCTGATGAAACTGGCCTTAAGGCCAGTTTCATCTGGCCGGTCTGATCGTGTGTACGCGGCCTTAGAGTGTTGCAAGGTTTGGAGAGCAACCCAGGGGCTCCACCCAGGCCAGATACATTTTAGGAACAGAATGTTGTGGGCCGAGAAGGACCTGGGTAATGAGATAGGCACTGTCTGTAGATAGAAAATAATCTGTGACAACACATAAGGAGAAAGTGGTCACATTTAAGCAGATCGGATCGGATTGTGGAAAGCAAGAGGACATAGAGTTTACACATTTATTCTGTTTATGTGAATATTTTTTCAATTACATATACTGTTGGTTACGTTTCTACTTTAACTATCCACAGTGCACGATATTCCTATTATATTGTTCACAAGTAGCGCGACTATACCCCTTTCTTACATTATTTACTTTGCATGGATATTGTATGTTATTTTGTGTCGCAGCTTTTTCTTCACAGGAAATATTTTACATTTTTTCACTTAAGATCGTCATGCACAGTGGAGAGAGACCTGCAGCAGCCTGAACCATGGAATAAGGAGTGCTAGGGAAACAAAAAAAGGACACAAAAAGCCTGAAAAAAAAACTTTTAAACATAACACACACTAAACAGTACGTCTGACAGGCATACAAAAAATAACAGTAACAATGGTACAGTTCTCGCCACCTGGCCCCTTGTCCAAACAGGAGGTGACGAGCAGTGGACAGCGGTTGTCCCTGTCCGGGAAACATAACTCAGAAGAGTTAAGCTATTGGGGGTAGGTGGGGAGACTTCAGGCGTGAGCCCAGCAGTTGGGCCTGCTTCAGGACCTGGATGTGCAAGTAGGTAGTTTGCAGCAGCAGCAACAACAACATCCCTGAGGAATAGGGAAGGTTCAGTGAAGACTAAGGCCTCGTACACACAATCAAATCTGTCTGCTGGAAACGGTCTGCAGGCCACCCGACAGATTTCAAAGCATGCTTTGAAATCTGTCGGCTGGGAACCCGTCCGCCCGACATGTCTGCTGGTTAGTACACTAACCAGCAGACATGTCTTCTCGCACACACGCCGAATAGTTTCGACGCATGCGCGGAAGTGTTTTACTTCCTGGTGCGGTGACGTGGCGGCGTCAACATCACCGCCACGTCACCGACACGTCAGCGCGCTGTCTGCTGGCGGGGATTTTGGTTTGCTCGTGTGTACACGCGAGCAAACCAAAATGCCAGCAGACAGATTTGTTCAAATCGGTCGGACAGACCGTTTTGAACAAATCTATTTACTCGTGTGTACGAGGCCTGAGACAGTCACTTAGGGAACCACCGATGAAGAAGGGGGAAAGCCGTCCAAACGAGTTGAGCCATTGCAAGGTCTGTTCCAGGCAGGGTTGTGAACGAGCAGGACAGGAATCTCTGGGGAGACGCACGGTATCATGTGGAGTCCCCCAAGGCTCACCTCTGTCACCGGTGCTCTTCAACATTTATCTTCGCCCTCTCTTTGAAATCATCAGTAGTCAACAACTGCTTTATCACTCATATGCAGACGACACGCAACTGTACTTTCGCATCTGCAATAAAAAGGATCATCATCCCAGTTTAGAGAATTGTCTCTCTTTGATAGAAAACTGGATGACCAAGAGTTATCTTAAACTCAACAGCTCCAAAACAGAACTTCTTCTGTTTCATGCCAGTCGCAAGAATCAGCTGACAACAACCTGGACACCCCCGCCCATTCTGGGCCAGATCATCTCCCCTAGCTCCAAAGTCAAAAGTCTTGGGGTCATCTTTGACACCTACATGACAATGGACGCACAAATAGGGTCAGTAGTCAGCGGATCGCACCATCTGCTTCGCCTACTACGCAAACTTATTCCGTTTATCCCCAAAGAAGACGTAGCAGTCGTGGTGGGAACAATTGTGAACTCCAGATTGGACTATGCAAATGCCCTTTACCTTGGACTCCCTAAGTACCAAATCGCTCGTCTGCAAGTCGTTCAAAATACGGCCGCCAGACTTGTGACTGGGAAAAAACCCTGGGAATCAATCTCACCTTCTGTGAGATCCCTTCACTGGCTGCCAGTAAAAGACAGAATTGTTTTTAAAACACTCTGTCTGGCACATAAGTGCATCCATGGGAAGGCTCCGCAATATCTATGCGAAAAGATAGAAGCCCACAATCCCAATCGCGTTTTGCGATCCACCGACCAAAATCTGGTCAAGATACCCAAAGTCAGATACAAGTCCAAAGGAGAAAGAAGGTTTGCCTTCCAGGGTCCCAAACTATGGAACGCTTTACCAACCAACATTCGGTTGGAGGAAAACTACCTGAGCTTCAGAGGACAGATAAAAACTCTGCTCTTTTGATGACCAGAGAGACAGAAACAACAAGCGCCCAGAGGCGATTCAATTCGCATGCGCCGCGCTATATAAGTTTTTTCATTCATTCATTCATTCAATCTGGAATGTCTATGGAGGGCAAACCAAGGTGAGATAGAAATTGAGGCAGACCCATTTTATTCTGCAGGGTGACCTGGCGACCATCCTTAGTGACCGAAAGGCTGAAGGGGAAATCCCAGCGGTAAGTTAAGTAGCATCTTGTAGGGCCTCTAGAAGTGGCTTGAGTGCCCTGCATTGCATCAGGGTGCATCTATTGAGGTCTGGAAATAAGGACAGTTTGGCTGCATCAAAGTCCACTTGGCGGACACAGTACATGATACTCTCCTTCAGCGAATATTTGTGGAGTAAATGTCCCTTGGCTTATCCGGATCATCCGAGGGAGGTCTCTATGAGCAAGGTCAATTTCAATATGGTCAGGCGCTTCCCTGCCGAGGATCTACTTAAAGATATGCAGAAATTGACCCTGCTGCTGCGATTTTCAACATCATCCAATGGATCAAGCGTTGATACGTTGATCCTGTGTTTTGCAGTGCGTCTGCAGGGCTTGTAGGGTTGGTATAATGTCCTCCACAGAGGACTCCAGAGCCTCTACTCTACCCCCTGAATCAGCCTGCAGGGCATAAATGTCCTCTGGGTATTCTCTATCCTGGCAGCAAAAATGTCCAGATCAGCCTTGGTGGGGAGGGACAGTATGTGCAGCAGTAAATCCCTGTCTTCCGGTGCTTCATCCAGGTCTGAGCCCCCGAGCGAGCCTTGTGTGGGGCTAGGTGAGGAGGGGGGAGGTGAAGCTGATGGCATTTGTGGAGTGGGGATCGGAGAGGTCGCATGTGTGGCTGTGGAGCACTCACCCGACGCCATCTTGGGTTCACGGGTGTTAGCTGTGGTGGCGGGGATGGTTTCAACTTCAGTGGCCTCCCAATGCGGATGTTTTTTTGTTCTCTGTGGCTGCCGCTTGAGAGGATTACAGAAGCGGGCTGGCTGGAGCTCTGCTGGGACACATCCTCACGCTCTCATGCCACGGCCACACCCATATCCATTAGGTTTCTAACCTAGAGACCTACCTTTTGGGGGCACTCCCTTTCCAGTTGGGAAGAAACTTTCAAACCCCCAAAAAAAACAATGCCAGGGGGGTCCTTAATATATGTATGGCAGTATAATGTTTGGGGACGCCATGTCTCTTGAAGCCGACTCTTAATGTTGCCTATATGTTCACCCAAACAAACACTTAGTGCCCGTATGGCCACTCAGGCACTGTAACATGTGAACAAGGTGTGGATGACAAGTAATAAAAGGTTTGATTCCATAGGTCTTAGGCCGCGTACACACGATCAGACAGGTCTGAAGAAACTTGTCCGACGGACCGTTTTCATCGGACCACACTAAAGTGGTCTGTTGGTCTGATGTGCGTACACACCATCGGACCAAAATCCCATCGGACCAGAATGCAGTGACGTAAAACACAACGATGTGATGAAAAAACGAAGTTCAATGCTTCCAAGCATGCGTCGACTTGGTTCTGAGCATGCGCGGGTTTTTGGTCCGATGATTTTGTGTACTAACCATCGAACCTGTCCGATGGACAGGTTTCCATCGGACAGGTTTTAAAGCATGTTTTAAAACTTTGGTCCGCTGGAAAACGGTCCGATAGGCCGTACACACGATCGAACATGTCCGCTGAAACTGGTCTGCGGACCAGTTTCAGCGGACATGTTCAATCGTGTGTACGCGGCCTTAGAGGTCACTGAAAGGAATGTTCAATAGGTGTGTTCAATAAGGGCACAAGAAATTAGAGTTCTGCTTAGCCCCCACATGACCAAGCTATTTAACACCTTTTTGCACCAATCCCCGATTCCCGGGGACATGCAGGGATCATTCCTGACTCTCATACCGAAACCGGACAAGGACCCGGCCTCCTGCGCTAGCTACAGACCGATAGCCCTCCTCAACTCTGACCTGAAGATTTTCACGAAATTGCTATCTACCCGACTGAACCGAGTCCTTCCTACCCTGGTACATAAAGACCAGATGGGCTTTGTCCCTCTCCGCCAGGCCGGTGACAATACTAGAAGGGTCATCGACTTGGTGGATGTGGTTAATAGGGAGGGGGCGGAGGCCTTGATCCTGAGCCTTGATGCAGAAAAGGCCTTCGATCGCCTGAGCTGGCCATTTATGATGGCCACCCTCCAACATATGGGTTTCGGAGGCCCCTTCCTGCGGGCGGTCTGGCACCTTTACTCGGGTCCCACCTCCCAAGTCAAAACCCCGTTCGCCACGACGGCCCCGTTCCAGATCACCAATGGCACACGCCAGGGATGCCCGCTATCTCCCTTGCTCTTTGCCCTGTGTGTCGAGCCACTAGCGGCGACTATCAGGGGGCACCCGGATGTTCGAGGGATCTCGGTGCGGGGCAAGGAATTTAAGATGTCCTTATTTGCGGACGACATCATTCTCACCTTGACCAAACCCAGAATCTCCATCCCCAACCTTCACATGGCACTTGAGGAATACGGGGCACTCTCAGGTTATAAAACAAATGCGTCTAAGTCCGCAGCCCTCCCAGTTAACATTCCGGACGCCGAGGTTCGCCATCTGCGGCTGAACTTCCCCTATACGTGGGAAAGCACCTCCCTTCAGTACCTGGGGGTTCAGATCACCCCGTCCTTTGGTTCCTTGTACCAGGCTAACTTCCCCCCCCCCTGTTCCGTACAATACGGGCTCTCCTACAGAAATGGAAGACCCATCTCATATCCTTACTGGGCAGGATCGCCTCCATTAAAATGGTTATCCTGCTCAAGCTCCTGTACTTGTTCCAGACGCTCCCTATCCCAGTTCCCTATGCCCAACTACGCAAGCTTCAAAGTGACCTCCTGCGCTACGTCTGGAATTATAAAAAACATAGGGTACCCTGCACGGTTATGATGGCGTCGCGCGGGGAAGGAGGGCTGGCGTTTCCCGATCTTGTCAGATATAATCAGGCCACGCAGTTACGAGCGATAGTTTCATGGTTTCCCCAGAGGTCATATAACAAGTGGACGGAAATAGAGAAAACGTGGTTGGCACCAACTCACCCAAATAGTCTTCTGTGGGATGCAAACGTGGGGGTGGACCCCTCCCGCCTGCTTGGCTCGATGTCCTTGCTTCGGGGGCTGTGGCGCAGGCTGGCCCGGGAGAGGGCTCTTAAATCTGAGTCTTCCCTGCTGAACTCCTTCATATGTAACCCTAAATTGCCAGATAGTTTAACGCACCAAATGTCCTGGCCCTGGGCCTCGCGGAATTTATTCCATTTTGGCCACTTAGTTGACCCAAGGTCCCGTAAACTACAGACATTTTCGGAGCTCCAAACAAGATACGATCTCCCGAAAGGGGTGTTCTTTAGCTACCTACAAATCCGACACTACGCCCAAACTATTGCCCCTCGGCTCCAATTTTCCTGACCCTCCCCATTTGAACGCATAGTTCTCGAGGGTCGCCACCGTAGGGGACTGATGTCGGACATATACCGGATATTGAACGAGTATGATATGCCAGTGCGGGGAAAACATAAATACATGCTGAGGTGGGAGAGGGAGCTGGGGAAAGAGCTGCCGCTGGAGGCCTGGCAGGCCGTCTGGAGACAGGCGGCCAAAAGCTCCATGTGTAGCCTGTACAAGGAAAACACGTATAAGGTTCTCTTTTTTTGGTACCAAACCCCGGATGTTCTGCACAAAATATACCCCTCGGTCTCTGACCGTTGCTGGCGCTGTCATCAGGACAGGGGCTCCCTCTTCCACATCTATTGGACATGCCCTCTTATCACCCCGTTCTGGCATTCTACACAACAACTGCTTACCCGTCTTTTTGAGACACCGATCCCCCTGTGCCCCAAATTATTCCTGCTGGGCATATCTCAGCCTAGACTACCTAAGCCGTATAAAAAATTACTTAGGCACATTTTGACTGCAGCTCGCTGCATAATAGCCCTCAATTGGAAAAAAAAAACACAACCCCATGTCAGGAAGCTCTCTATGCTAGGGTGAAAGATGTAGAACTGATGGAGAGGATGATGGCCAGGATGCGCGACGGTCTGGACGACCATAATGAGGTCTGGAGGGAGTGGCAACGGCGGGAGGACGCCCCGGGGGCTGAGGCGGAGGCGGTAACGTAGAGACAATTACCCTCCTGTGGTTCTTTCCTTTTCCCTCTCTATACTATCCTCTTCCTTTTCTTTCTTTACTCTGTTTGACTATGTTTGCACTTACAGCCAGGGCCGCCATCAGGGGGGTACAGGCATTACACCTGTAAGGGGCCCGGGGGTCCCCAGGGGCCCGGATGGGAACAACCCTAAAAAAAAATAAAAAATAAAAAAATTTTTTTTTTTTTTTTTATTTTTTTTTTTTAGGGGTCCAAAGGTCCCCAGGGCCCCGGAGGCCACCAAGGGCCCCAGATGACAAGCCCTTTTTAAAAAAAAATATATATTTTTTATAAAAAAATATATATTTTTTTTAATATATTTTTATTTTATTTTTTATTAAAGGGCCAATTTTTTTTCTTTTATTTTTTTTAGAGGTCCGGAGGTCCCTAGGGGCCCGGAGGCCACCAGGGCCCCAGATGGCAAGCCCTTTTTTTTATAAAAAAATATATATTTTTTTATAAAAAAATATATTTTTTTATAAAAAAATATATTTTTTTATAAAAAAATATATATTTTTTTAATATATTTTTCTTTTATTTTTTATTAAAGGGCCAATTTTTTTTCTTTTATTTTTTTTTTAGAGGTCCGGAGGTCCCTAGGGGCCCGGAGGCCACCAGGGCCCCAGATGGCAAGCCCTTTTTTTTATAAAAAAATATATATTTTTTTATAAAAAAATATATTTTTTTATAAAAAAATATATATTTTTTTAATATATTTTTCTTTTATTTTTTATTAAAGGGACAATTTTTTTTCTTTTATTTTTTTTTTAGAGGTCCGGAGGTCCACAGGGGCCCGGAGGCCCCCAGGGCACCGGATGGCAACCCCCCTTTTTTTATTTATTTTCTATAAAAATATATATATATTTTTTAATATATTTTTATTTTATTTTTTTATTAAAGGGCCATTTGTTTTAGGGGTCTAGGGGCCCGTAGGCCACCAGGGCCCCAGATGACAACCCCCTCTTTTTTATTTTTATAAAAAAACATATTTTTTTATAAAAAAATATATTTTTTTAATATATTTTTCTTTTATTTTTTATTAAAGGGCCAATTTTTTTTCTTTTATTTTTTTAGAGGTCCAGAGATCTCCAGGGCCCCAGATGACAACCCCCCTTTTTTTATAAACAAATATATATTTTTTATATATTTTTTTATTTCTTTTATTTTTATATTTATATATATAATATTATTATTATTAAAGGGCCCCCGGATGACAATCCTGCTTTTTTATAATTTTTTTTTTACTTTTTTATATTATTTTATTTCTTTTTTTTTTAATATATAGATGTATTTTTATTAAAGGGCTCAGGGTCCCCAGGGCCCCACGTGTCAAACCCCCTTTTTTATAATTGTATTTTTTATTTTTGTTTATATATTTTTTTTATATTTTTATTTTTTATTAAAGGGCCCAGAGGTCCCCAGGGCCCTGAAAGGCAACCCCCTTGTTTTTTTCTATATAAATGTTTATTTCTTTTTTATATATATATTTTTTTATTTTTTTATTTTTTTTTAAAGGGCCCAGAGGTTTCTTTTTATTAAAGGGCCCAGAGGTCCCGAATGGAAAGCCCCCTTTTTTTGTAATTTCCTTTTATAAAAAAAAAATTAAGTCCCCGGGGCCCAAGTTGGCAACCACCCTTTTTAAAAAAAAAATATATATATATTATATATATATACATTTTTTTTTTTCTCTCTTTTTTTTCCTTTTTATTAAAGGGCACAGAGGTCCCCAGGGCCCCGGATGGCTACCGCCCCCCTTTTTTATATATATTTTACTTTATTTCTTCTTTTTGTAAAGGGCCCCCCCGCTTCTCAATTCGCGGCAGCAGCCCCCCCCCGCTTCTTAATTTCATGCGGCAGCACCCCCCCCCCCGGTTCTCTGCTCCAGGGGGCCCATGCCTGAAGCTGTGTAAGGGGCCCCAAAATTCCTGATGGCGGCCCTGCTTACAGCCATGATGTCTTAAGAATAAAAAAAAAATGCAATATTTTTAACTTTTTGCTATAATAAATATCCCCCAAAAATATATAAAAAAACATTTTTTTTTCCTCAGTTTAGGCCGATACATATTCTTCTACGTATTTTTGGTAAAAAAAAATCGCAATAAGCGTTTATCGGTTGGTTTTCGCAAAATTTATAGCGTTTACAAAATAAGGCCCCTTTCACATTGAGGCGTTTTTCATGCGGTACAGCGCTAAAAATAGCGCTGCTATACCGCATGAAAAATCATGCCCTGTAGTGTTCAATGTGAAAGCCCGAAGGCTTTCACACTGAAGCGGTGCGCTAGCAGGAACGCTCCAAAAGTCCTGCTAGCCGCATCTTTACCGCGGTATAGGAGCGGTGTGTTCACCGCTCCTATAGCGCGCCTTCCCATTGGAATCAATGGGAAACCGCGGTAATAGCGCGGTAATACCGCCCGCAACGCGGGCGGTATTAACCCTTTTTCGGCCGCTAGCGGGGGTTAAAACCTCACCGCTAGCGCCCGAATATCGCGGTAAACACGACGGTATAGCGGCGCTACAAATAGCGCGGCTATACCGTCACCGCGGCTCCACGCCTCAATGTGAAAGGGGCCTTAGGGATAGTTTTATTGCATTTTTATTAATTTTTTTTTTTTTACTACTTATAGCGGCGATTAGCGATTTTTTTTGTGACTGCGACAATATGGCGGACACTTCGGACAATTTTGACACATTTTTGGGACAATTGTCATTTTCACAGCAAAAAATGCATTTAAATTGCATTGTTTACTGTGGAAATGACAGTTGCAGTTTGGGAGTTAACCACAGGTGGCGCTGTAGGGGATGTGTGACCTATGTGTTGTGTTTACAACTGTAGGGGGGTGTGGCTGTAGTTGTGACGTCATCGATCGCGTCCCCCTATTACAGGGATGACGCGATCGATGCTACGGCCACAGAGAAGCACGGGGAAGCCGTGTTTACACACGGCTCTCCCCGTTCTTCAGCTCCAAGGACGGATCGCCGCACTGCAGCGGCAATCGGGTCCGCGAATCCCGCGGTCCCGGTCCTGGAGCTTCGGACCGGGTCGCGGGCGCGCACCCGCGACCCACGGCTGGGTACTAAAATCAACGTATATATACGTTGATGTGCCCAGCCGTGCCATTCTGCCGACATAAATGTGCAGTAGGCGGTCCTTAAGTGGTTAATAAACACAATTTTGGCTGGAACACCCCTTTAATGAACTGTAAATTGTGCCTTCTATGCAGGTGGGTGACCCCCCATTTGGGACAGTATATGCACTGTACAGTGGGGTGTTTTTGGCCAGATTTTGTGATAGACCAATTTGTTGGGTCCTATGTATGTATTTGGCCCAAAAATATATATGTTTTATCTTTCCCTTACAGCAGGTATAAGGCAATATGGCAGTGGGAGGACACCCTGTTTGTAAGCAGTACAAATCCTCCCAATTTGGGCCATGAGGAGGGATACAGGGGAGTAGTTTCCTTACATGGGCCCCAAGTCTAATGTGTTTATGCAGTGGTGCTTATGCTGTTGTATGCCCTTGGCAACCAGAAGTGAGTGTCTAGACTGTGCGTGTTGAACTGTCCGGAGAAAGGGGAGTCGGGCCCGTTTTGCTGAGCTGGGGCGTATGTGCGGTTTGGCACGCGCCTGCTACGTGTCCGGACAAGTTCTGTGAAGGGAGAGGAGTCGCCTTCCCCTGCGTGAGACGTGCATTGAGGATTTCGCGCCAAGTGAGCGAGGTCACGCCCATGTGGTACTGCTGCACCTGCCTCGTCCACTGCGGCCCTGCCACTGACTACCTCCTCTGTCCTTCCCTTGGAGGTGAGTCCATCGAATGGAATGGTGAATGTCCGCAACTACGCGGCCCACGTGGTTAGCGCGCGGGCCAAAACTATAGAAGAAGTTACCAGTGGGGAAAAACTCGCTGGCCAGATTGATTGGGCCGCTATACGGGAACTTCGTGGACCCACCGCGGCCATGGTTGGGGTTTGGGCTCTGAATCACCTCCCGGCCGGAGCAGAGGATTCCTCCGACCTGGAGTTTTGGTCGGTTGGCTCACAATCGGACGGAAACGATCTACCTGACCAACTGTTTGAGCCCCGGTTCCCTGAGCAACAGGGAGAAGGAGAAGACGGTGTCCTGTCCAGGAGAGACCTAGCGAGCCAGGAGCTGTGTGTTTGCTGTGAGGGGTGCATCTGTGTGGTGAGTTTTGTCGCACCCCGTGTGTTTTTTCTTCTCTCTCTCTCAACCAGGGACACGCCGTCCATGTCGGACGCCTGTTACCGAGCTCTAAACCCTTGTCTGTAAGTTGGGAAGTTACGGACAAGTATGCCCCCCCATTCAGTGTGATTTGAACATTCTCCAAGTTCCCCCCCCCCCCCCCCTTACTCCTCCGGAACCATAAGGACTCTTTTGTGATAAACCTTCGGGAGGGATTTGGGTTCAGTCAGTTAGGATGGGGGGGGGGGGGGGGGGCTTGTGCTAATGATACCCTGGAACCATTGAAATCAAGAGAAACAGAAAGAGGACATTTCTATTTCAGCTCTTTGCAGCCACTTCCGCACCTTTTTGAGTTTGTGTGGACTGTTGCAGTACCAGGGCGCTGACCACCGGAGGCAGTGTTCTGCATCGCAGAAAGACAATGGGAAAGCATTGTATGTTGGATTCATTGCATCTTTATGCTTTAGGTATTTTTTTTGTACACATGTATATAAATGATACTTACTGATATGACCCCCCGGGAGCGGAGGGACGTTTTGTGCTCGGGCCTGAGTTCACAGCTTCACTCCTGCTTCGGGAGTGTAGATGTAGATACCATTCTATCTAAAATATTTAGGAATACATATATTTTTGTGTTTGTAGGATTCTGAAATTGCCTTATCACCAATGCTGCGGAGACTGGGTAGCTAGGTAGTTGGGGCTGTGAAATATGTATAATGTGTATATTGTTAATTGTGATTTATTGTTGGTTTTTCTTTCTTTCTTTCTTCCTTTGCCTTTTCAACAGATGTCAGGCCAGAATTCATGTTTGAATGCTTTGGACAATGGGGACAGTGTCTTTTTTTGGGGAGGGGTGTGTGTAGCGCCCCCTTGCATTTAGCACGGGTATTGCGCTTTAAAAAGAATAGTTGATTGGGAAAGTTACCTTGCTCTCAGTCGCAATTGTTGAGTTACTGGCCTGTCTTATTCTGGGAAGGTTCACTGGCTCGGACAGCATTCTGGGGATGTAAGTTCATCCTTGGCCAGCAGTGGGAGCTATAGGGATTCCCGGCAGATTGAGTCTTTCCCAGCAGCCAATTGGAGGGTTTTTCCTCTCGCTGGGCATGCTGGGGAGGGGTATATCTGGAAGGGAGGTCAGGTGTTCGGGGTTCTTTTGGCGTTCCCTGCAGGGGGGTCCCGGAGTTGAGGTGCGGCATCCACCTTTAGGGTGTGCGCACCCAGGGACCCCGCTGGTGTGGCCCATCTGGCCAATATTCGGGCCCTGCTGAGTCTCGGCCCGGAGACGAATCTGAGGGGGACCCCAGTAGATGGCTGGGTTCCCAAATGTCGCCGGAAGGATCCGGTACTAGAGCCTTTACTGTCGCATGGCGCCGGAACGCACGGGAAATAGCTGGGAGGATTTGCTCTGTTTGGGTGTCGGCAAATTGTTCATATTACATTGACCTGTAGCAGAGGCCTAGAGCGGGTCAGAGAGAGAAAAACCCGTTCCTCCTAGCCTGCGTTGTGACAGTGACGCGTGTGAATTGGCACTGTCTGCGACTGAGTTGCGCTGTGGGCTTATCCAGGCCTGACATCAAGAATCTCTATCTCTTATTCATCAACCTGTCCTTCTTCATTGAATTGATGTTTGGCTATGTTGGCCTGGAATTAAAGCAAGAGAAAATCTTTATTGCCTGTCTGGACATTCAAGTTATTGCAAAGTGTTCTGGTGCATCCTTAGACTAAGTAAGGGTAACTTCAACATGCCGATCCCATCATCAAACCAGCAGCCCTTTATCGGGGGATATAAATGAGGAAATGCAGTGCAGTTTGCACTCTATTAGGAGACAAGCAGGCACACAATATCCCAGGATGGGCATTCAAATTTAAAGGAAGAACAAACCCCTTACTGGGACCTAAAAGGTGGGTACATGACATTGAAATCATTATAGATAAATAAAGAGATAAATATTTAAAGTGTTTGTGAAGTCTAAATTGCAAGTAACTGCCAGACCCTCTATTAGAGCCTGGCATACCACACTATGGAAGTTATTTTAAAAAACAAACGTATTTACAGCTGTCTTTAGGCCGGTCACAGGACTCACGGCCGCTTTACAGCTACAAGACAGGGCTTCTGCGAGAGGGGCTGTGATCTCCCTCTGACGTCAGTCGGGAAAATCACGTGGCCCTAGGGTTGCCACCTTTTCTTCAAGGTAAATCCGAACATTTTAGCAGCGGCATTTTTTGGGGGGTATACGCTACAAGTTGTAAAATACCTGGGACACTTTTGGTGGCAGCCAGTGCACAAATATATTTTGGGGGGGGGGGCAAACAAACTGATTCTGTAAAAAAAAAAAAAAACATCTTTAGCAGCCACTGTGCCCATCATATGCAGCCTCTGTGCCCATCATATGCAGCCTCTGTGCCCACCATATGCAGCCACTGTGCCCAACATATGTAGCCACTGTGCCCATATATGCAGCCTCTGTGCCAATGTCATCATATGCAGCCACTGTGCCCATATATTATGCATGTCCTCTGTGCCCATCATATGCAGATCTGTGCCATATGCACCACTGTGCATATGCAGCCACTGTGCCCATCATATGCAGCCCACATATGCCACTGTGCCCATCATATGCAGCCTCTGTGCGCACCATATGCAGCCACTGTGCCCTATCATATGCAGCCACTGTGCCCATCATATGCAGCCTCTGTGCTCACCATATGCAGGCCACTGTGCCCATCATATGCAGCCTCTGTGCCCATCATATGCAGCCTCTGTGCTCACCATATGCAGCCACTGTGACCATTCATATCTGCAGCCACTGTGCCCTCATATGCAGACTGTGCTCCATCATATGCAGCCTCTGTGCTCACCATATGCAACCACTGTGCCCATCATATGCAGCCACTGTGCCCATCATATGCAGCCTCTGTGCTCACCATATGCAGCCACTGTGCCCATCATATGCAGCCTCTGTGCTCACCATATGCAACCACTGTGCCCATCATATGCAGCTACTGTGCCCATCATATGCAGCCTCTGTGCTCACCATATGCAGCCACTGTGCCCATCATATGCAGCCTCTGTGCTCACCATATGCAGCCTCTGTGCCCATCATATTCAGCCACTGTGCCCATCATATACAGCCACGTGCCCATTATATACAGCCTCTGCGCCCATACAGTATGTGCTGGGGGTGCTTCAGGGGTCAGATATGTGCTGGGGGGGGCACTTTGTGAGAGAAGAGGGTCAATGCAGGGGGGAGGGAGTTGGACAATGTGCTGGAGGGGTGTTTTAGGAAGGAACAGAGGGGTTGCCAGATTTCAAATCTAATCCACATTTGCTTCTAGCATTGCCTTCCCCCTGCCAAAGCAACCCCCCAGAACATGACATGTCCTCCTAACCCCTCGATCACTCATATTTTCTACCTTGTCCTTCTTCCCAGATACTCTCTCCCTCCCCTATCTACAGGACATATCAAAAACATTAGTGCCGACCTGAGAGCAGAGCGTCCATTCTCCCCCCTCCTCCTCCTCGTGTGTGTACAGAGTCATTAGGAGAAAGTTCTTATCTTCAGCCTTTCGGACCATCTGAGTCCCGATGTCCTCTTCTATACAGAGTAATGTAATTGCAGAGAACCTCAGCACACGATTACTCCGCCTGAGCCCCGAAAGCCATCAAATAGTCCCTGCAGAGTAATCCTTGTGCTGCTGATCCGGACAATTACATTACTCTGTATATCTGTATAGAAGAGGCTGGGGGACTCAGATTAGATTGTTGGAACTGCTGTATAAGTATAAGAACATTCACCTAACAACATTAACTACTAGTGTTCCTCCACCAGCTAAGCCACAGTACAATGTGAATCATGTGTCCGGGTAGAAGGCGGAAGGAGACCCGGACACATGATTGAAAACCCGTACTGTACGGGTGAATCCCATACAGGTGGCAACCCTATGTGGCCCCTCGGCTCCCCCTGCAAAAGCCTTGTCTCATAGCTGTAAAGCAGCCATGAGTCATGTGACCGGCCTAAAGGCAGCTGTAAATATACTAGTTTTTTTAAAATAACTTCCATAGTGTGGTATGCCAGTCTCTTATAGAGGGTCTGGCAGTGGCAAATTTAGATTATTAATAATAGGGGCGGGGATGGAGACAGAGAGAGGGGGCTGACAGGCAGGAAGGAGGGGTGAGGGGGAGAGAGGAGAGCAGAAGGGACAGCAGTGTATGACAGACGGACGCACTCTGACCATGGTGGTCAGGGCTCAGTAGCCCTGGTTATCATGGTAAGTATAAAGAGGGCATACAGGAAGTGGCAGCTTCAGGCAGGTTTTTTATAGGTAGCGGCTAGTTCCTGCCCAGTAGAAGGACCCTGTGATGTCACAGGAAACATGTGACCAGGAAGCAGGAAATAGAGGGCGGGAACAGAAGTGAATAGAAGTGAATAGGAGGTGCAGAGAAGAGCGGAGCGCATGTTATTATCCTGAAGGTCTCTCCCTCCCCCTCTGTCCATCTTCTTTTATATTATATCTCTCTCTGTATATCCCTCTCTCTGTATACCCCTCTCTCTGTATACCCCTCTCTCTGTATACACCTCTCTCTGTATACCCCTCTCTCTCTCTCTGTATACACTCTCTCTCTCTCTGTATACCCTCTCTCTCTCTGTATACCCCCTCTCTCTGTATACCCCTCTCTCTGTATACCCCCTCTCTCTGTATACTCCCTCTCTCTGTATACCCCCTCTCTCTGTATACCCTCTCTCTGTATACCCTCTCTCTCTCTGTATACCCCCCTCTCTCTGTATACCCCCCTCTCTCTCTCTGTATCCCCCTCTCTCGCTCTGTATTTACCCCTCCTCTCATCTGTATACCCCCTCTCTCTCTCTGTATATACCCTCTCTTCTCTGTAATACCCCCTCTCTCTGCTCTCTGTATACCCCTCTCTCTCTCTCTATACCCTCTCTGCCTCTCTGTAAACCCCTACTCTCTCTCTCTGTATACCCCTCTCGTAAACCCCTCTCGTATACCCCCCTCCTCATCTCTCAGAATAACCCTCTCTCTCTGAATACCCCTCTT